>PVJH01003954.1:49321-133318 GCA_004026705.1 Nesogale talazaci
TAGAGAAAATAGTTGGAGAATGAATAATTCTCTATTGCAAAAGGAATGTGTGCTGGCCCAGATCAGAGAGGAAATTAAAAAATTTCTAGAAACCAATGAGAATGAAAGCACGACATACCAAAACTTATGGGACACAGCAAAGGCAGTCTTAAGAGGAAGTTTCATTGCAATACAGGCACACCTGAAAAAGGAAGAGCATATCATAACTGATACGTTGACACAGAATTTACAACAACTAGAGCAGAGTCAGCAGGATAATCCCACTAATAGCAAAAGAAAAGAAATAATAAAAATCAGGGCTGAGATTCAGGAGAGGGAAAATAAGAAAACAATGGAAAAAAATAACACTGCTAAAAGTTGGTTCTTTGAAAGAATTAACAAAATTGATAAACCATTGGCAGACTTAACCAAAGAAAGGAGAGAGAAAATTGTAATAGCAAGAATAAGGGATGAAAGAGGGGATATCACAACTGATCCTAATGAAATAAAAAGAATAATTACTCAGTACTACAAAGATCTTTACTCCAAAGAACTCAACAACTTGGAAGACATGGACAAATTCTTGGAAAAGCAATCTCTTCCTAGATTGTCTCCAATGGACGTCAAGAATCTTAACAGACACATAACAATAGAAGAAATAGACAAGGTTATCAAGGGACTACCAACAAAGAAATCACCTGGACCAGATGGCTACACAGGAGAATTCTACCAAGCATTCAGGGAAGAATTGACACCAATCCTACACAAGCTCTTCCAAAGCATAGAAAAAGATGGCAAACTCCCAAACTCCTTCTATGAAGCCAGTATAACACTGATACACAAACCAGGCACGGATCCCACAAGAATTGAGAATTACAGACCAATATCCCTAATGAATATTGATAAAAAATCCGTAATAAAATACTGGCCAATAGAATACAAAAGTATATGAAACAAATAATTCACCCTGACCAAGTGGGGTTCATACCTGGAATGCAGGGGTGGTTCAACATACGAAAGACAATTAGTATCATTCACCATATTGACAGGAAAAAATATAAGAATAATATGGTCATATCCATAGATGCTGAAAAAGCATTTGACAATATTCAACACCAATTCATGTTTAAGACACTCAAGAAGATGGGAATAGAAGGAAAATTCGTCAAGACAATACAAGCTATATATGAAAAACCAACAGGCAATGTGATAGTCAATGGAGAAAAGACAAACACAATCCCACTGAAAAAGGGGACCAGACAAGGATGTCCATTGTCCCCTCTATTGTTCAATATCCTACTGGAGGTTTTAGCTAACAGCATAAGGCAAAGAAAAGGCATAGAAGGTATACGACTGGAGAAGGAAGAGGTGAAATTATCATTATTTGCAGATGATATGATTATATATATGGAAAACCCCAAAAGCTCCACAAAGGGATTACTGGAAACAATAGAGGAGTATGGCAGAGTGGCAAGGTACAAGATCAACAATCAGATAAGACCACATCAGATAAGACCACAGAAGAGGAGATAAAAAAAGAGGTACCCTTCACAATAGCCAAGCATAAATTGAAATATCTAGGGATATACCTGACGAAAAGAACAAAATATCTATATGAGGAAAATTACAGAACACTATTACAAGAAACCAAGAATGACTGCAAAAATTGGAAAAATATCCCATCCTCATGGATCAGAAGACTCAATGTAGTCAAAATGACAGTCCTACCCAAGGCACTATATAAGTTTAATGCAATACCGATACAAGTACCATCCTCCTTCTTCAAAGAAATGGAAAAAATGATTTCTAACTTCATATGGAGAGGGAAAAAGCCCAGAATTAGTTGAGAACTCCTCAAGAAGAAGGACATCGTGGGAGGGCTTGCCCTACCTGACTTTCGCACATACTATTTAACCACAGTGGTCAAAACAGCATGGTATTGGCATAGTGACAAATACTCAGACCAATGGAAAAGAACTGAAAATCCAGAAATAAAAACACAAGCATACAGACAACTTATCTTTGATAATGGCACCAAAAGTATCAAATGGGAAACAGATGCCCTTTTCAACAAGTGGTGCTGGTAAAAATGGTTATCTACCTGTAGAAAAATAAAGCAAGACCCTTACCTCACTCCATGCACTAGAATAAATTCAAGGTGGATTACAGACCTTGAAGTAAAATCCCAAACTATTAGGGCCACCAATGAGGGAATTGGGAACAATCTGAGAACACTGGCACAAGGACTACATAGGCTAACAGAAATAGGGAGAGACACAAACACATAGGAGGCTCAAATAAACAAATGGGATATATTAAAGATCAAACACCTGTGCACATCGAAAGACTTCACCAAGAGAGTAATAAGAGAGCAGACAGACTGGGAAAACATCTTTGGCAATGACAAATCAGATAAAGGTCTTATTACTAAAATCTACAATACCCTGATAGCTTCCAAAAAGAGCAAAACTAACTGCCCACTGAGGAGATGAGCAAAGGAATTAAACAGAAGTTTCACAGAGGCAGAAATCAGAGAGGCCAATATATATATGAGAAAATGCTCCCGATCATTAGCCATAAGAGAAATGAAAATCAAAACAACAATGAGATACCATCTAACACCCTCAAGGCTAGCCCAATTCAAAAAGTCAGAAAGTAATAAATGCTGGAGAGGGTGTGGGGAGATAGAGTCGCTTATCCACTGCTGGTGGACCTGCAGGTATGTACAGCCACTATAGAGATCAATTTGGAGATACGTAAAACAGATGAAAATTGAACTACCATACGACCCAGCAATTCCCCTGCTGGGCATGTACCCACAAGAAGCAAGCAACAATCCATGACCAGAGAACTGTGCTCCAATGTTCATCACAGCACAGTTCACAATTGCAAGGAGTTGGAAGCAGTCCATATTCCCATCAACTGATGAATGGGTTTAAAAGCTGTGGTGCACACGTACAATGGAGTACTATGCATCGCTGAAAAGCAGTGATGAACGTATGACACGTCACCGCGTGGGAAGAACTGCAGGAAATTATGCTAAGTGAAGTTAGCCAAGCACAAAAGGATATGTACAATATGAATCCGCTGAGGTAAGCATATTAATAATTTTAAAATTGGAAAGCGGCATTGGGAAAAACTACTCTATAGAGAAAAACCTGGGAGAAGGCCCAGGTAATATGGCAGGGGCCAGATCAAATCTAAGGCTACATATGGTAGCCATCAAGGGGGGAGGGGAGGCAGATGGCAATGTGTAGAAAGGGTAGGGGACACTAAACCATCAAAGGGGAGCGTATTGTTTATATCTCCACAGAGAAAGAGGGACCAAAATTAAACTCGGAGATCCAGCATGTGAATGCAGCACGACAGCATGTAGTGGAGAACCAGTGGAGGGGCCTGAGAACACAACCCCAACTATAGGGGCAGCCACCTTTCTACCAGAGGAAGTTGTCTTTGAGGCCAGCACTGAAGCTGAAGCTTGGGGAGTGAGATAAGCCTGACTAGAGCACATGAGAACAAATGAAAGGGGAGGAAGAGAGAATGATGTGCATCCTGGCCCACCGAGCCTTCAGGGCAATAATCCCACTCAGAACAGCTACTGCACAAAGCGGACTGCACGGCCAGCCCCATTAAGAAATACGGCTACCCTCGCAGGCCCAAGGCCTATTGGGGCCAAGAAGAAGCGGGGTCAAGATTTTACCCTGTTGGACACAACCACACCAATGCAAAGCACTAAGAGTGTGCAGCAGAGCGTAGAGTCACAGATGGAGTGACAAGGATATACTTTGGGGCCAGGGTATTGGCACCCCATCCAACTCAACTAAGGGTCACTCTAGGGGGTCAACAACAGACCTTGAACTTTATACAGGTTCTTATATAGTTATTATTTTTATTATTATTTTTATTATTCTGCTACATATTGTATAGTACATTGAGGGGGTTTCTTGCTGTTGTTATCATTGTTTTATTTGCTTAAGTTGCTCCATTTTAGGAGACCTTTTTTGTACATATTGCTACCTCTACAGGTCTATCTAGACAAGATAGACTGGACAAAGAGGTTGGAGGTGAAAATGACAAGTCTGATGGCTCCAGGGTAGGGGACATTGAAGAGGGGGAGGAGGGGGGAAGGTGGTGATGTCAACCAGCCCAGGAAAAAGGGAATAACAATTGATACAAATGCAGGGACAAGGTAGCTGAGAGAAGGCCAATAAGACTAATGTAACAAAGAAAAAATACTGAACCCAAAGGGAGATTGAGCATGATAGTGGGACAAGAGGGAAGCAAATGGAAATAGAGGAAGGAACTAGGGGATAATGAACATTTATAGAGGTTCAAATACAGGTATGTACATAGGGGCATATATTTATAAGTGAGGATGGGGAAAGAGATTAATGTGTATACTTATAGGGTTAGTAGTAGGACAACAGATGGGCATTGGACCTCCACTCAAGTATCTCCTTGGTTCAAGAACACTTTGTTCTATTAAATTGGCATTCCATGATGCTCATCTTTCTGACATGATCACTGAAGACAAACGTGCGCATAAGCAAAGGTGGTGAAGAAGCTGATGGTGCCCGGCTATCAAAAGACAGAGCGTCTGGGGACTTAAAGGCTTGAAAGTAAACAAGCAGTCATCTAGCTCAGAAGCTACAAAGCCCACATGGAAGAAGCACATCAGCTTGTGGGATCATGAGGTGTCAAAGGGATGAGATATCAGGCTTCAAGAACTCAAAAGCACAAGTTTGCATGTTCACTTTCCTGATATGATCCCTGAGGACAAATGTGTGTATAAGCAAATGTGGTGAAGAAAGCTGATGGTGCCCGGCTACCAAAAGATATAGCGTCTGGGGACTTAAAGGCTTGAGTAAACAAGCGGCCATTCAGCTCAGAAGCAATAAAGCCCACACAGAAGAAGCACACCAGCCTGTGTGTTCATGAGGTGGTGAAGGGATCCGGTGTCAGGCATCAATGAGCTAAAATTATATTATTATTAATGAGAGGGAGTACAGATTGGGGACCCAAAGCCCATCAATAGGTGAGGTGACATCCTTTTGCAGAGGGGTTACAAGAAGGAGATGAGTCAGTTAAGATACAGTGTAGAAGTTATGAAATATGCAACCTTCCTCTAGTTCCCATGCTGCCTCCCACCCACTATCATGACCCCAATTCTACCCCAATAAATCCAGCTAGACCAGGAGATGTACAGTGAAGTTGGAAACATAGGAAACTTAGGATAGATGATCCATCAAGACTAGTGATGGGAGTGGTAATACCAGGAGGGTGGAGGGATGGAGGAATGGAGAGGGATTGCCAACTTCAGGGATCTACACGTAGCCTCCTCTCTGGGGCACGGACAACAGGGAAGTGAGTGTTAGGACACATTGGACAGTGTACAGGATGAAAAAATAATTTGTAAATTACTAAGGGTTCAAGGGGAAGGGGGGGAGGAAGGGTAATATAGGGAGCTGATAATGGGGGCCTAGAGGGAGGGAGAATGTTTTGAGAGTGATGATGGCAATGGATGTGTAAAAGTGGCCTGCATACAACTGATGTTGTTAGGGATTGTGATGGGAGTTGTAGGGACCCCCAATAAAATGATTCATTAAAAAAAAGGGGAGAGGGGAAAGGGGAGGTTTTTTTTTTGTTTCTTGTGTTTTTAAAGAGGACCTTGTATCAAGGGCTCAAGTGGAAAATATTGGAAAATGTATGTGGAAATATGTGTGCAAATGTGCTTGATATAAATGATGTACTGAATGTTGTAGTAGCTGTAAGAGCCCCCAATAAAATTTTAAAAAAGAAAAAAAAATTGGAAATAGAAATACCATAAAATCCAGCAATTCCATTATTTGGGATATATCTATAGAATAAAAGTCACATCAGTAACCATACACACGCACACACTGTCCACCTTGGAATTTCTTTCCAGTTCACTAAATGAAAGTATTCTACATATTGACTTAACTTGAGTTTCAATTTGGATTTCTTGAGCTCTAGGTGCAAATACTCATTTATGTAACTGATATCACTATTTGAATTTCAAACTTAATTAAATCAGAATGGAGTTCTTGAAAAAAAAAACCTTATCAAAATTTGGTCTTCAAGTTACCATGTAAATTTAGAGGTTCAAACAGGGATGAAAAACAATTTGGGGCATAATGAACCTATTCTCTTCAGCCTGTTTGTCTGCTCCCCTTGCCTGAAAACAAATTACAACCTGTTTTCACTCTATACATTACTATTAGCAGACAAAATATTGATGATGTTTGGTTGTATTCAGTGCTGTAGCTAGCATCCCAGACTTAATCCATGAAATGTATACAATTTTGTTACATAAACATACAATCTTAATTTATTTGGCTACTCCGTACCACAAAATTCTTCAAAAGAATTAGTTTTTGTCCTTCTTAATGAAACATTTGTACTATAAATGTAAATTACATGTAATTTTTAATTATAAATATATTTTCAGGTCTGATTTTTACCTTTACATTGTAAGAAACAGCGATTTGCTGATTTCAATAGTATTTGACCATGAGTGCATATAAATTTCTGGCAAAAATCTAAATTAAGGGGCTGAGCTCCAATGGCGCAGTGGTTGTCTGCAGGACTGCAGCCCACTGGGCTGGCGGTTCAACTCCAGCAGCAGCTCTCCAGGAGCAAAACTGGGACACCTACTCCCACCAGAGGGCAGTGATGCACCGCCAAACATCTAAGTTAATAAGAGAATTACTTTGAAAATTTACCAATGTAATCATCTCTAGATGTGATCTTGAAAATATTCAACCAATCAGTTACATGCTACTATATTATTTCGATCAGATTCTTGTGAAATTTGGGTCACTATGATGCAAGAAAAATATCTAGCCTTTATAACCTTTATTGTCCCTTATTTATTCTGAGAGCTCTCTAAGTGCCATTTTTATATAATCTTAAAACAGCTAATTTTCTTTCAGTAGGTTGAAATCTTTACTAATACAATACATTGTTATAATAATTTGAATACGTTGCATAAACACTCAGAATGTGCAATATAATTTCTTTTAATAGGGCTTATCTATTTGAACCATTTTGCTTCTTCCACATTTTATTTTATCATTAATTATTTTCTATGAAGCAAGTCCTATGTAGCCACCACCCATTGCCTGCCTTTCCTATGATGTTGGTTTACATATTGCTGTGCTGATGCAGTCTGTCACTGGCATTCAAAAATGCTAGCAAGACCACCACAGTGGACGGGAATGATGTAAGAGCTGGTCTACTTCTGGTAAATGAGCCTGTGAAAACTTTCTAAATAGCAGTGAAGCATATGATGTAATATTGTCAAAGATTTGTTCCTAAGATTGGAAGTTATTCAAAATATGTCTGGAGAAGAGCTATTTCCTTAAAGCAGAGTTTTCCTTAATAATGCAAGTAACGCAAAACTTACATGGCCTTAATTTACTAATGTGGTTTGTTCCACAGTAGTGAAAAAACAACTGCAAAAAGTCACTATTATCAGAATATGGAGTGAACAAGATATAAATCTGAGAAAATTGGAGGTGGTAAAAAATAAGATGGTCACATTAAGATTAATATCATTGTCATTAGTGAATTGATATAAATTGGTATTTGCCATCCCAAATCAGTCATTTGGTGTACTATTTCCAGAATGACAAATTTAAGAGGGGTGGTGTCAAGTTCATAATAAAGAATTCTTTTCAGACTTATACAGAAATAAATTCTATAATAATATAATATCTCTTCACCTACAAGGAAGATTAGTTAATATAACTAGCATTTAAATAGGCACACTACTAATCTCAGAGATTAGGAAACTGAAAAATGTTACCACCTTCTGACGCTTGAAATTGATCACAAAAGATGCATCAATAATTACTAATGGTTGAAATATAAACATTAGAAGCAACACAAAATAAAAACAGGGGAAAATACTGTCTTGCTACTAGAAATAATGTAAATGTCATAGCAAATGCTGCAAGAGACAACTTTTCAGAGTGAGTACCTTTTCAATCATAAAATGTGGTCCATAAAATAAGTGTGTATTATTTCATAATTACTGCTTGGTTTAACATATTGTGGTCTGATGTTTATTACTTTGTTAAAATGTATCCTAAACAAAAATTATTAATGTTTAATAATAATTAAATGTTTAATTATTAATAATTTTAAATTTTTATATCAAAAGCAGTATTGGCTCTAGGGTAATTTGACATTGCTTCTCTAAATAACTTGAAGAAATTATGGTTTTAAGGTACAAAGTATTTCTAAAATACAGTTCAATTAAAAGGTTCTTTATTACATAGTATATAAAAATCTCATTTTATTATATTTTGCTTTTTTGCACTTTGTGAATATTGTATATTTTAGGTTTAGGTTCCAAACTGAACCCTGGTTTGGAACTGTGTCCTGGGGTTGCACAGTTAGTTCTCCCTCTCTGCACAGCTTTTAAACAAGAAAGTGCCAGACTGGGGGCTGAGTGCTGGGTCCCTCACCTGAAGGCTAACAGAACAGACAAGTCTATTGGCACAATTTTTTTCAGCAATATATGCTCTCTTTATGTCTTTGTATCATAGTTTCCTAATCTTGAACTATTTCAAACTCGAAAAAATGCTATTAACCAATTAATATTATATAAAACATTTAAGGTGCTTTTCACATGCAAAGGGAACCAAAAAAATCATATCATCTACTTCATTGCTATATTCTATTTATTACTATGATCTTGGATCAAATTGGTGATAATATTTGTCTATACTTTCCCTAAGAATGTCCTGGTGTAACACAAATAGTTAACTGTTCACTGCTAACAGTTAGAACCCATGAATGGTGCCATGAGGGAACCCATGAATGGTGCCATGAATGGTGTCATGTTTATAGTTGTATAGCTTAGTAAACCTGAAGTTGCATTTCTACTCTAATCAGGTCACTTTGTTCTGAATTTTAGAAACAGTTAGATGGCAAAGTGTTGTGAGGTCCCCCACCCCCATCACTGCCCAGAAATTAAAGATATTTTCTTCTTTTTAGTTTTTCAAATGTGTTATATGTGAAGGATCTCAAAAGCTAAAAGAAATGTTCGTGTTTTTCAGACTGAAATGTATATTCTATACTTTTAAAACAATTTTTGAATAGTCATTTATTGAAGAGAAAAATCACTTTATTTGATTAGACTTGTTTTTTTTTTATCAAAATGGCCCCTTTTCAGAACTATCCATTGTTATTCTAAGTTTACACAAGATTAGAAAAACGTTTTTTACTTTCTTTGAATGTGTTTGCAATGGCCTTGTGTGTCATGAAGCACCCCAAGCCCACCTCAGTTTTACATTTCCTCTTCTGTTAGTCATTCAGATCATCATTAGATCAAAGTGGAAAGGTATCTTTCTTCCAAATGAAAGCCCTAAATGGATAAATCTCAGAATGTCTATTGAAATGAGTTACCAAGAAACAAAATCTACTACCTTCAAGTTGAGGCCACCACCGCAAGCCCCTAACTTCTGCCATTCTATCAAGAACACCTAATGGAGATGCTGGAGGATGGCGTAGAACTGCCTCTGTGAGTTGCTGAGACAGGGCCTTTCATGGGGTGGAAAGCCCCACCGCTCTCCCTCAGTGGGGCCAGATGCTGGTTTAACATTGCTGACTTCCAGGCTCACCGCTGAATGCCTAGTCATGATGCCTCCAGGACTAGAGACCTGACCTAGGTTTTCCAAGAGGAAATTGTTACAGAACTAATGGCCTCGTCTTTTGTGGAGCAGTTGGGGGTTTCAACCACTGACCTTGCTGCTAACAGTCCAACACCTAATCCACAGGACCACCAGGGTCTTCACATTTGGCTAATCCACTGTTAGAGAATTGATATGACTCTGATGTAATCCATGGTGCTAATATTGTGATGAAGGACATTCCATTGGGGATATACAGTACCAAGGAGAGAAGAAACCTATTTCTAAATGGTAAATTTTCTTTGTTTCATCCAGAAGCCTAGGAAAATGGATTTGTTGCTGATTTGTTCTCAGTAGTGTACACTAAAAGCCTACTGCAAATCTTGGAATTAACACTTAAGAAAATGTAGACCCCCCTCTGTAAAGCAATGTCATAAGAAGCATTTTAAATTTTTATTGTTTTGACTTTTTTTCTCTCAAACTCTTCCACACACATTCATCAACCTTAAGTACTTACTCTTTAAATATTGTTACTGGACATTGGATTTAGTGGTGACAAAAGTATCTAAAGACTAAATAGCATATATTCAGATATATGTACACAAAACCATACACTAACTAGAAGGGGATAAACACTTATCTCTTTATTTTGAATAACTAATATTAACCTACACTTAAATGAGAAAAGACTGTTCAAGGAAAAATAAAATTAAATGAGACCAGTTCATTCATGGACACAACTAACACAGTTTGGAAAGTCAAATGCAGTATTATATGTCACTAATAATAAATAAGGACCAAGTGCTTACTATTAAAGCAATACACGTTAGACTTAACAATTGATAAATCATAAAAGTTACTGGGGTTTTTTTTAGACTAAAAAGGGGAACCTAGGAGCACAGTGAGCAAAACTTTGGGCTACTAAGAAAAGGGACAGCAGTTTGAACCCAAAAGCCAGACTGCAGTGGGAAGTTGAGACAGATTATTCCATAAAACTTTATAGCTTTGCATACCTTTCTCAAGCAGTTCCACTAGGAACAGTTTTATGTTCTTCAGGATGGCAAGTAGTCAAATCCAACTGAAGGCCGCTGGGTTTTATTTCACTAGGCTAAAAGCAAACAATGCATATGACTATTTCATTAGATGACAACTTTTTAAAACATATTCACCATGCATTGTGGATAAGCATTTTAAATGTATTAGTGTCACCTAAAGCAGAGCAATTCCTTCTGTGTTTCACTGATTGCAATATTGCTTAGCTCTACCCAATTATCTGCTAGAAGTTATAGAAACATGGAAAGAATAACCCTACTGAGAAATTTCACTTCAGCACATTAAGATTTATAAAATCAAAAAAATAAAAAAGATTTGTAAAATCCCTTTTCTCCTATAGTTACAAGATATTGGTGAGAACATAGAGAAGTCCTACATTAATGAGGAGATAACATCACATTCATCAATCAAAAGAATGAACATTTTTAAGATGATTATTCTTCTCAAATTGATTAATAAAGCTTGGAAGCTTTTTGCTGGGGGGACATATGTCTTTTACGCTTTCTGTCTACTGTGTTCAAAAATACAAAGGAAATAAGTGGCTTAATAACAAAGTTCACATTTACATAGTTTCAATATATGAGAAAAGATATAATAAAGCGACAGTAATAAAGGCCATATGGTGTTAGCAAAGCACAATCTCAATAGAACACAATGAAAAATTAGCTAATATACTACAAAAATGTGATCCTTTCATCAGTGGTGAAACAAATGCCCACAACATTGGGCCTCCATTCAAATTCTCCTTTATTGCAGGAACACTTTATTCTACTAACATGGCACTCTGTGATGTTCACCTTTCCTGACATGATTGCTGAAGAAAAAAATGGGTACATAAGCATGTGTGGTGAAGAAAGCTGATGGTGCCTGACTATCAAATATGTAGCATCTGTGGGATTAAAAGTTTGAAGATTGTGGGATTAAAAGATTGTGGGATTAAAAGATAAACAAGCGGTCATCAAGCTGAGAAGCAACAAAGCCCACATAGAAGAAACACACCAACCTGTGTGATCATGAGGTGTCGGTAATCCCAACAGTAGCCAATTGGACACCCCCTATCAGAAAGACCACAAGAAAGAGACAAGCCAGTCAGGGTGCAGTATAGTACAAGTGAAAGACAAAACCTTTCCCAAGTTCTTTATTGTTTCACACACACTCCATATCATAACCCCAATTCTATCCTACAAATCTGGCTAGAACATGTATGCTGGTACAAAAAAAAACTTGCAACACAAGGAATCCAGAACAGAGAGACTCCTCGGGACCAATAAGGGCAGCAGTAATACTGGGAGTGTAAGTGAAGAGGGATGGAGAATAAGGGAAATTTGATCCTAATAACCAACTTATGCCTGCACCCCAAAGGGGTGGACAGCAGAAAAGTGGATGAAGGGAGACAGCAGTGGTTGGGTGTAAGACAAGAAAAAAAAAGAATAATTTATAAATTATCAAGGGAAGGTGGTGGAGAGAGGGTGAAAGAAGGAGAAAAACATAATGAATCATACTAAGGGCTCAAATAGAAAGAAAATGTTTTTAAAAAGATGATAACATATGTACAGATGTGTGTTTGACACAATAGATATATGTGTGGATTGTTATAAAACCTGTAAGACCTCCCAATAAAGTTAAATTAAAAATAAATAATGCTCAGGCTGAGCCCCGGTGGCATATGTGGTTGGGTGTGGGACTGCAGCCTGTGGGTTTGGCAGTTCAAATCCAGCAGCGGCTCTCAGGAGCGGCACTGGGTGGCGTCCATGACCACCAGAGGCAGTGATGTCCCCCCCCAAAATTAAATAAATAATGCTCATTAAAATAATAACATAAAATCTTTGCAAAAAAGATACGTATTGTATAAACTTACATAAACACGTAAGTGGACCAATAGTTAACATCATGTTAAATATGTTTCTTTCCAAATGGGTGTTGTCCAGGATGGAAATTTTCTGAATCAACAATCCATGCTAATGGAAACAGAAATCAGAAAATTAAATGTTTTAGTGCATTGTGAAATCATCTGTTCACGACCTTTTGAAAGGGTTGGATGAAGAGGGAGGACACAATTCTGAGGACAAAAGCGTGGAGGGAGGGTTCTTCAAGTTGAGGCATTTCAGTCACCTCATTTGCAAGTGAAAGTAGGACACTGATCAAGAAGACTTAAGAAGGGTCATATGTAAAATATACTGTTGAAAAATAACAAAAATACCATGCACTTCTAGAAGCACAAACAAATCTTTCTATGAGGAAGTACAGTCAGAATGTTTCTTGAAAGCTAGGACGATGGCAAGATTTCATCGTGCATGTTGTTGACATCTTAGGAGAAGAGAGAAGTCATAGAGAAAACATTGTGCTTGTACAGTGAAATGGAGAGAAAAAAAGACCTTGAGAAATGGTTTGACACAGTGGTTGCAACAGGTGAGCTGAAACCAAACAATGGTGAACATATTAGTCTGTACTTGTTACTGATTGGACTGCACCTCACACCAATAAAAACATCATATGAGAAACCCACCTCTAGTCTATGTGGAAATCTCCTAATCTGGTGTCAATTTGTTGACTAAGAGTGCATGGGTGGGGTCTAGACTGTCAACCCGGAGATGTCTGATGAGACCTCAGTATGGGTATGGTGTTCACCTCTGAGGATTCTGGGAAACATGATAATACCTTCTTGGATGCAGAGACACTGTCTCTCTCACTTCACTTCCTTAGAGACCTTATACTGATAACACCTGCTTGGAGACTCTCTCTTGTAACAAGGCTTACTTCCTACAAGACAAACGTGAGGAGAAGCCACATGGACCTACTGTAGTGTCCTGAGCCAAACAAACAACATGGATGCAACCAGACTTCTGAAGCCAGAGGAGCCATTTGGAGACTGCTGCCAGCACTGAGATGTTTACAACACCACTGGATTCAAAGATCGTCTGGCTTGTGACAATCTTGCATTTGGCATCATTGCATATGCTTCGTGAGAATGAAGAAGTCGTTATAGACTGGTCTTGGACATATGGGCTAATATCAGACTTATGATCTTGGATTGAACTAGGTCAGGATGTTTTCTTAATGTATAGTTTCTGTTGTATATAAAAATTTCTTATACACATATGAGTGTTTAAGAATTTGTTTTTCTAGTCTACCCAGACTAGCACAGTCAATCAGTTTGTTTACTGTAGTGGCTGTCATGTGGCTATGTAGTAAGAATAGTAATGCTGGAAACAATGTCCCTGATATTTCAAATATTAGCAGGTTTATCCAGCAAAGCTTTCAGAGTAAGAACAGGATACAAAGATGAAATATTCTATGCACATCTGAGGGAATAGCTACTGAAAATGTATAAATAACAATGAGTTTTTTCAGGTAAAATACAAAAAATGTGGTCCTCAATGGTTAGAAGACACTCAAAATGAGTGGGGATATATGACTCGCCACAGTATAATCAACAGAAATGACATGACTAGTTTAAGCTTTGGGAGTCTTCATTTTCTAGTGGAGTATGATTCAATCTGAGTGGATATAGCCCTAAACATCCATTGCTAGCTGGAACAAAGAATGTACAAAGCATGCATCTAGCAAAACTGTAAATAATGACAACAACCACTCATACACACACAATATGCTCACAACCAGAAAGATAATAGTATGTGTAACATTTCTATTATTTATTCAAATTCTGTGACTTTGAGTCTGAGCCCATAACAGCATTAACACTTCATAGGAGAAGACAAGGCATTTTTGCAGAAGCCATTAGAAATGTGATAAATTAATATAGTCATTCTGAGCATAATTTATTTTGTGAAGTGTAAATTCTGGTCTCATTATTATTATGATTTACAGATTCTGACTTGATGTAACCTATTAACTTCGCTAATGAACCCCATAATGTGAAATTTTTCTTTGAACTTCATTACCAACATCATTAAACCCAGCACCAAAGTAGAGAGCTATAGGGGAAATGGTTGTTGTTGGGATAGGATAAAGAACTATGGAGGGTGGAGGCATCTCTTACCCCAGTAAGTATAAGTCAGAGGTGGCCCTTTCTGGCCACTGAAGCATTTTCACACCCATGTACTAGAATGTATAAATGCAAATAAGTAAGCAGGAGTGTTCATTGCATTTGTTTAGTAAAAGTATAGTTAGAATGGCCTCAAGTTCAATTCATTTTAATTGGTTACAGGAAAGATAATATATTTACAGCAAGGTAAATATTATATGAGTATAAAGTATTCATATAAATGTTAAAAATTAGATATGTTCAAAAAATTAGATATGTTCACATAAAAGATGTGCATGCTTTCTTATATTAAGGGAAAAACAAAATTCAGAAGGTACTCAAAAGGCTATTTGTTTTACTTCCCAGAAATATTTGATGTAGTTTTATGTTGCAACTAATTTAGTTTATTACTTTTTATAGACATTATGCATTATATTTATAACTCAATTTGTATAAGACAAATATAAACATTTAAATATATTCAAAAGGCCTATATATCTATAACTTTCAGTTTTTTGTAATACATTATTAATTTTAATCCAATCTTTGAAAAAACTAATTTCTATAACAAGAAAAAAATTATCTTAATATTACCAGTAATGATCATATTTAATTGTAAGAAATATATATAGGCATATAGAATAAATATTTAAAGACCACTACATTTAACTGCTGATTAAAAACATCATTATTCATTTGTTTACATGATTTCTATCTTTCAAATTTTACATTTATTTAAATATAGTTTTAGATTTTATAACTCAGAAACATAATCAAATATATACAAGTAACTTGAATAAATATTTTACTGATTTACCATTTTTAAATATAAGGTCTTCTGAAAATTAGTAAAATATATGTGATAAATACCTTATTGATATTACCTATCATTATCTTTCATTATTATTCTTTAAAGTATAGCAGCAAAGAGAAAACAAATGTATTTGCAGTTAGATTTAATCTCACAAAAGATCAAATGATTTATATACTTTTCCATGTAACTCCACAGACCCCTATGCTTGTTACTATGGTGATATAAATATGAACATTCAGATTGCATAGGTTGAAATCCAGGAAAGTGTCCATAGCTACTCTGATAATCTAAATGGTTGATGATTGTTTGTGTAGATACTTGGGTTTCCAAGACAACATGATATATACTTATGAGTCTCTGTGGAACCAACAAACTTGTAGTTGGTGTTTCTACTTTATGTTAGTCAAAATGCTGGTTCTCAATATAAATGCTAATAGAAGGGACATGGATCTGTGTTTTTGCACTTTTAAAACTTTTATAACCTACCTTTAAATTGTTCTGACTTTTCTAGAAGAAATCATTATTATTTTATTTACGACATACAGAGTATATGATTTTTTTAGTGTCAGCCAAAATTGTTTCTACAGATGAATTGGAAGAAGGTATATTGCAGATATTTCACAAAAATATACTCACTGAAATAATTTCACAATTTCCATGAGAAGTTTCTTAGACAATTCTTCCCAAAAATTGACACCAAAATAGTTTCATTAATTCTGATTGGGGTGATTGGACATTTTAAAATAAAATCCCCAAACTTCTAATATATTCTATAGAAATAAGTCACGATTCAAATAAACCTACGTGAACCCATGTTTACTGTAATAGCACTATTCACACTTGCTAAAGGAAGGAAACAACATATATGCCTTGTCAATGAAAGAATGTATAAACTACGACACATACCCACAATGAAACACTGCTAAATAATATTGATGAATCTGAGATGACCTCATACCATGCATAAATATGTTGAATGAAACAAGTCACCCACAATAGAAATATATATATTATTATAAAAATTCAATGAATGATTTTTGAAGCTAAACAAAATATATTCTTTGATGAATATCTAGGAGGGAAAGAGAGAATAAATCATGAGTGTGGTGGTCATTTGCCTATGTTAATTTCATGATTGATATGTAGCCTGTTAATCTGAAGATAGCCATTGAGTACCCAATGAGGCCTCCGTGTGGGCATGGCTTTCCCCTGAGACTTCTGGGATGTCTCACGATATTTCCCTCATGGAGATGAGAAGCTATCTCCCCAGTTGTTGGGAGTTAGTCTTAGAGACAATGAACTACAGACAAGACAAGATGGCAGCGTCTGAGGACCCGAAGGAGCCGGAGGAGAAGCTACACAGTCTTACCCTGATAGAACCAGATCTCTGAAGCTGGAGAAACTATGTGGTCCTGAGTTGCTTCTATGACCACCGGATGCTGTTGATGGACCCTGAGCCCTGGAAGCAAGGAGCCATAGGGAAACTCCTGCCAGCACCGGGACTCGGTATCCACTGGCCTGCTACTTTGTGAGTGAGAAGGAGATTTTATAGACTGATATCAGGCATATGGGCTAATATCAGACTTATGGCTTTGAACTGAACTGGGCTAGGATGCTTCCTCAATATCCCATTCCTCTTATATATAAACCTTTTACTTATATCTATATATAAATCTATGTCTTTGTTTCACTAGTTTACCCAGACTAACACAATGATTACAGGTCCATGTGCAATCCTCTAAGCCACCAGAGCCCCTGTAGACTAACACAATGAGCTAGAAGATTCACACATGTTAACTTGGGCGAGGGGGAAGGCAGATATTATTATTCTTTTAAGTATAGCAACAAAGAGAAAACAAATGTATTTGCAGTTAGATTTAATCTCACAAATAATTTTTAAACAAAAGTGTACTGAGATATTGTGTCTGAATTCCAGAGAAATTTATACCAGCAAGTCTGAAAATGGAACTGAACTGAAAAACCAATTATTCATTTAACTATCAGTTTGGTTATATTTCACTTGGCACCCAGCCAGAGCAAAAGTTAGCATTCTACTACTAATCTGAATGTCAGCCACTTCATCCCACCCACTGGCATGGAAGTATAAAGGACTGGTCATCTACTACCATAAAGATTTCAGTCAAGAAAGCCTTTGGATTAATTGTACTCCATATCCCATGGGGTTGCTGAAGTGAAACTCAATTAAACAAAATGGGTTTATACTACTTTTAAATTATAAGCAGTCTCTAGTAACAGACTGATGACTTGTATAATCCAAAGCTATGAATCAATCCCATTAAAGCTCATATACTAGAAATTAGAGTTACATGCAATACTTTGTAACAATAGATAAGCACCATTTGGCAACATGCCTCACACACAGAATTCTTATTATTGTATTATTATACAAACGATTTTTCTATATATGAAAGTTTATCCTTCACGTAGTTACACCTATTCACTCAATGTCTGTAGAATTTTCAGTATCTATTTGCATTTCTATTTGTGGCTTTTATATTTTGAATTTATGTTGTTAAAGCTTAATAATTCATGACTTTTATATGTTTAAAGTTATTGAACACTTAAACAATGTGAAATATTCCAAAACCCATGCTTGTTGAGATAATTCTAATTCAGAGATAATTCTAATTCAGAGTGACCATTCATAGATTTCCAATCTTTCTGAGAGATGAGAGTCTTATTTTTCTTCTGTGGATCAGCAGTTGGATTTAAATCACTAACTTTGCAGTTAGCAGGCCAACAATTAAATGACCAAGATTTCTCAAAAATATACCTAGTGTCCCATTATTTCTTTGTCACCCATTAAAATAAGTGTATGCTCCTCTATTTTTCTTCAGAAAAATAAATATAATACACGGAGGTGAAAGGAAATGATACCTTTTTAGCTTTATATATTTAATCCTGTGAATTTCCTGCAATATACTAGTAAAAAATTGGATGATATACTTTTTTGGCAACACTGCATGAAGAACTTTCAGGAATTGCTTTCAGTAGATTATTGACTAAAAACTAAATTTTGTGTCCTTTAATCAATTTTGGTACTAGAATGACCATAATGCATGTGCAAATGTGTATCTGCAATATATCAAATGCCCATCCAGCCTTAAAGGAAAAGAGTGAGTGTAAATTCTTTTTGTTAAGAAATCTATATTGGACGTTTTCTTCATGTGCTTCCCATTTAGAATAAATCAGAGTATTTTCCCATGAATAAAGTCACTTATAGGGACAGTTTTGTAAACACAGAATAAAAAACACTGTGGCAACATTCAGTGCAAAAGTACTTAAATCTATTTATGGAAAGTGTGCTTCCCTCACAGACGTGATCCTTAGAAAACCAAAACAGAACAATACATTAGAAAAACAAAAGTAGGAAATATGACTAACAGTCTACCATGAGCAATGAGAAACAAACAAACAAACAAAGCCCAAAGAAGATCAGTGATTAGTTTAGATCAAAGTCAATGGCTCTAAAATTTTGAGTAATATAAAAGGCAACTGCAGGTTTTTTTTCCACAACCATACAAACTATCATTTATTTATTTGTAACAGTTTTAAAATTGAAGGCAGGTGAGGGCAGGCCAAGTGCGTCACTGATAATCCGATGACCAGGCTTTCCTCCAAGGTGCTTCCTGATTCCCTGTCACCTTGACCTCTGGTTAGTAGCGGAGCGCTTCATAGTCTGTATACCTCGGGAGCTTGGAAAACCTGAAAACACTATTATAGAAAATTCTAAGTGTCTGTAATAAAGTAGTCATCTATGAAGGATTACAACAAAATAAAATTGATTCCTGAGTGACAATAAAATCCCAGTGTTATTTTAACTCACTGACACTAAATATCCATAAATACAGGATCATACGTGATACAAAATAGTATAGGGCCTGCATACACACAGGCAGAAAAGACAAACAAAACCCTTTGCTGGTGAAAGCTTGCTTTATGCAAATGTGTGGTCTCAGTGTCATTGGGTCAACCCAGTGTATTAGCTTGAGGAAGAATAGCAATTTCTATCCCCTGATAGAGCATGTAGCATTGGGTTTTATGTCAGAATCTCCTACAAAGCTGTTTTAAATCTGTCCCTGATATTTTTAACCTGCAGATAATTAAGACCTTCTCAACAATAAGCTATTCTCACCAGCCATTGTGATTTCTCCAGATCTTGATTGAATTGTGAAGCTCCCACGCTTGATTGACAATCGGAAGTTGTGACTGACCAACAATGCAAGCCAGAGTGATGTGATGGCTCCTGGGACTCTGTTGATTGGAATTGTTCTCAGCTGGACATTTAATGCTACATGGCATTCGGGGACATCTACGAGGTCAACTCATTTATCTGTTGGTATTGTAACACCACGTCTGTTAAGAAACCATGTACTTGCTTGTATTTCCACAGTCAAGTCTTAATGAAACTTGCCAGACCTTTGAGTGGAGGAAAAGTTTCCTAAAGTTAGAAAAAAAATAAAGAATCCAGGACTAGAGGAAAAGACTTTTTCTTCTCTGAACAATTCTACATCTCCAGTGAGTCGGACTACATAAAGCTAATTTTGGATACCACCCTTGTTAACTCTTTTGCACATGCACTACCAGAATACAAAGTTTGAACTAGTAAAATTGCACTTTTTGTTAGTTTTTGTAGTGCTGTGGCTTCCCTATTGTTATGATGCTGGAAGTTATGTCACTGGTATTGTATTTTATTTTTTAAAAGTAATTGTTTATTTACTGAACCTTTGGTATATAAGATACACAACCAATTGTAAATTTACATACATTAATTCAAATTTGTGACTTTACATACAACCCCCCTAGCATGCCATAATTGTCTTGAGTTGTGAATACAGTCACTTTATCAATGAACTGTTGCAAGTATTTCACCCAAAGTTGAAAAAAAAATTGTTTCTCTTCATCATGAAAATCTGTAACAAATTTAGATTAGCTATATAAAACATGTTACTTGTGCCTCACCTCATTGTAAAGGTCCAGGAAATATTACAAAAATAACTAGTATATTTTGCTTACAGCATAATCCTGGACCACTCCTCGTGCCACAACCAGATGCTCCTGTAGTACTTAAAGCAATCTTTAAAAACCAAGAGGATTACACATCATTTTATATAAAACAAAATTCACATGTGCCAAAATGAAAAATCCAGGAGTAATAAAACTACATAATCAGGAAAGGACACTAATGCTCAGGACCTGATTTAAACAGTAGCCCCAAATATTCCTGACCACTGACCAAAATAGTGGAACTATATCATCACAATGAAGTCCAAGAGACTTTAACCTTTTAGTAATGGCAATCAAGATCTTACATATTCTAAGCTCCAAGAATGAAGGACTGGACATGCCAGCACAGGAAAAAGAAACCAAAACCAAGACATTTTCACCCACACTTGAAGAGAGCAGTTTGCTCAGAGACTTCTTTTAAGGTTTGGTAGAATCCAAAAATGTGATTACTAGCTGCTTTTCTCATCAATTTCAGTCCTAATGTTCAAGGTAAAAAATTTAAGGGCATGGAGGGGATGGAGGTGTAGGGACAGGAGAAAGTATGAGTTTGGAAAAGTCATATGTTAAAGCAGAAATATGGTATAGATTATTTAAAAGTGCCCGATCCTGGTGACATAACTGACTGCAATGTCAGAGAGCTCAGCCATTTATCTAGGAAGCAACTGCCAAGATTCAGAAGATTGTTTCTTCTTTTTGTGGTTTTTTTTTTTTTTGCATCACTGCCCTATGGTGGTGGAAGTAGGAGGCCCAGTCTTTGCTCCTGTGGAGCTGCTGCTGGAATTGACCTCCATCCCAGGGGTCTGCAGTCCCGGGCACAACCACTGAGCCACTGGGGCTCAGTCTGATTGTTTCTTCTAAGTGTTCAATGAAAGTCATCCTAACCATCCTGACCCGCAGGATGCAGGACCCCCCAGCGCAGTCATTTCTCAGACTTGGTGAACATTTTCTCCACAGAACAAAAAAAGACCTAAGAAGGACATCACATACACATTTCATTTCTAGTGCTGGAGTTCTACAAGGGCTTTGATAATGGAGGCAGAATTCAAATAAGATGAAAGGCCAGTCAAATTTCAACATCCTAAAAATAGAGCCACCCCCTCCTGATATCTATAAATCACAAAGAAACATGGGAAATGAACAGTGCAGAAAAGAAAAACACTGAGATCAACAAAACTAATGTGACCAGGGATTTTTGTCAAGAGTGACTCATGAGTTTATGATCATCAGGGGGAAAAAAGGCTAGTTCTAAACATAACTCTGGACTTGAAAACAACCTCTTCATGTAGTAGATCTGTCCCAATATCGTGGGCACCAGAAGGAGCACTTCAAAGAAAGGCCACAGGACCCCACTGCTCCTTGTGTTGTCATTGCTCTGGGCATGCTCTATCAGACCTCCATGTATCTATTCTTCCTGCTCTTGAGTCACAGCCACTATTACGTCATTAGTCATTTCTTCTATCTTGTTCTCGTGAGCTTCTGTTTTCATGCCTTTTCCTTTCGGGGTCTCCTCAATATCATTGAACACCACTCTCTTGGGTGTCTTGGTGGACACCCTATTGCTAATACAGAACTTGTATATTCCATCCATGTGAGCATTAAATGTGCATTTCCCAGTGGACTCTCTGACTCCTTTATAGATTCCTTTTTCATCAGATCCTGTGATCTCCAAATCAATGTTCAGGAAGCTACCCTCGGTCACTGCAAATATGGGACCCATTTTGGTGCCTGAGGCAACCCACTGGAAGAAGCAGCCCTTGGCATGCGGGTCCATGCTAATGCAGTAGGCAGGAGTTGGGGGCAGGAGTTGGGGACAGGAGTGCGGCCAGAAAGAAGTAGCAGCAGCTCCGTGAGGGTCACCTGGGCAAAGGCCACAAACAGGAATGTGACCGCCTGATCCCGGCCACTAGTATTTGAAATACCAACAGGGACAATGAAGGTTAATTATTCTCAACAGAGCTTTCAGAATAACAAGTACCTATGAAGGTGGAATAGGATGTCCACTCCAGGACAATTTATCCATTAAAAAATCCTTATGAATTGTATCAGAATATTGTCAGATACTGAACACCTTAGGAAAAACAGGGGACATTGATAGAGTGCAAGAAGATGAGTCCTCAGGGCAGAAACACTCAAATTATGTCTGAGGAAGAGCTGCATTCTCAAACCAGAGTCGACAAACAAACACAGATGGAGTAAATCTTTAGGGACTTTCATTTGCTGACAAGGCATGACTCAAAGTTAGGAGAAACACCTACTGGGTATGCATGAAGGAAATCTAAGAAAAGTGAAAGTCTGCAAAAATGAAATAGAACCCATAAAGATCGATATCCTGGCTGTAAATGTACTGAAATGAACGAATATTGACCATATGGTTCCTATTCTAGGAACAACAAATTCAAGAGGAATGGAGTCACATTCATGAACAAACAAGAGATTTCAAGCTTTATCTTTAAGTACAATGTTGTCTGTGATGATATACACAACTATTACTCAAATTTACACACCAATAAAAAGTCTAGTGATGAAAATGAGAAAATATAATAATATTTTGAGTATGAAATTAATCAAACATGTGATGAAGATGCATCAATAATTATTGGACACTGGAATGAATAAGTTGGAAACAAAGAGGAAGGGACAGTAGTTAGAAAAAAGGACTGTGGTGAAGGTGGAGGTCTCATCATAGAAACTTGCTAGATCAACATTATAATTCCCAATTTGAATGTTATAATCCACAATTATACATATAGATTTTTTTAGGGCTAACACACATAAATATAATTCACTAAACATGTTGGAAGAGACGATGGAGAAACTCACTATCAGCAGTCAAAGCAAGGCAAGGTCTACAGATGGGCTTTTGGTATCCACTCTGCCTTGTCCCTCATTCACATCAATAGAATTTTTCATTTGGGGCCTTTGATGCCTGTTACCTGACCCTTTTGAAACCTCATGATCACAAAGGTGGGTGTGCTTCTACCATGGGCTTTGTTGCTTCCTGGATAGATGGTAGCTTGTTTATCTTCAAGTATTTAAGAACACAGACGCTATATATTTTGATAATAGGGCACCATCAGGTTTCTTCACCATATTTGCTTATGCACCCATGGTGTCTTTAGCAATCCTGTCAGGAAGATGAGCATCACAGAATGCCAGATTGTTAGAACAAAGTGTTCTTGTGTTAAGGGAGTACTTGAGCAAAGACCCAATATACACCTGCTGCCTTAATACTATAAATATGTGCATATACAAAAATTTCCCCATCATATCTATATTTATATATGCATATTCCTATATTTTGACCCTTATAAATTTCTTTTCTTTTTAGTTCTTTTCGCAATTTTTGTTTACTTTTCTCTTGTACTACTATCATATTCAGTCTTCATTTGAGTTTTGGTAATTTTTGAGTTTCTTAGTCAGTTTGCTCTTGATCAAACACTACCAGGCATGCTATGTCCTCATCACCATCAATTTTAGATCACCTGTTCTTCCCTTCCCCTCAGGTTTGTTGGCACAAGGAAGAGATGAGCCTGTTAGGGTGCAGTATAGCAGCAACAAAACATATAACTTTCCTTTAGTTCTTTAAGGTTTCCTCATCTCACCCCCAAAATTATGACCCTAATTCTGTTGAAAAATCCCAGCTCTATCAGAGCATATACACTAATACAGATAAGAGTTTGCTATACAGGGAATCCAGGACCTATAACCCTCTCAGGACTATTATTGAGAGTAGCGATACCAGGAGAGGAAGGGGAAGGTGGGTGAAGAAAAGGGGAATGGATCACAATGATCTACATATAACCCCCTCCCAGGGGGAAGATATCAGAAAAGTGAGTGAACAGAAACAGTGTTGGTGTAAGACATGAAAAAAATTGTAAATTATCAAGGGTCCATAAGAGAGTGAGCGAGAAAGGTGGAAATAAGCTGATGGCAAGGGCTCCAGGAGAAAGAAAACATTTTGAAAATAATTATGGCAACATGTGTACAAATGTACTTGACACAATGGATGGATATATGGATTGTGATAAGAGCTGTAAGAGCCCCAATAAAATGATTAAAACAATTTTTTTAAAAAAGGTCAGGGACTGACAGTGGAAAAATGATTAATTGTTCAAAGGTAAGTGGAAGGACTCCAAATGGCATGGGGGGCTACTCATTGGTCGGTAAGCCACAAGGAGAGCAGTTTGAAACCACAAACCACTCATTGGAGAAAGATGAGGCTCTCTAATCCTAGACAGCTTTAAATGCACATGGGTTATTTCCAATCTGTCCCATAGATTCACACTTAACTGGATGGCAATGGTGATGAAGATGGTGGTGATGACTATGAAGTTAAAGAAAATTTACACCTTGCTGACCAACCCCTTCAAGTCAAACTATCCCATGTAGGTATAGGCTATTAAAATCTATATTGCTTTTAGGCTTACAGATTACATAAAAAATACATTCAACATGAGTTAATTTGTACCCAGTCAGAACCCTCTGGGGATG
This sequence comes from Nesogale talazaci, assembly GCA_004026705.1. Classification (NCBI taxonomy): domain Eukaryota; kingdom Metazoa; phylum Chordata; class Mammalia; order Afrosoricida; family Tenrecidae; genus Nesogale; species Nesogale talazaci. The sequence goes on from PVJH01003954.1 coordinate 74,331, forward strand.
TGTATGTTTGGTCAGTGTTGTGTTAAAATAAGTCCATAAGGGCCATAATGTGACCTTGGGTATAACCTGCCTGAATTTTGAAAACATCTCCAACAGATTTGGTTTGTTGAACATTAATGTTGGAAGACCTGATTAGATGAAAACAAAGGGCTTTTAAGAAAGTAACGAAATATCAAAGTGGATGGAAGAAGAGATTCCAAAAGTTTCTCTTGGTCATGCTGTTGTGCTTAGGTTCCTGGGTTGGCTCTGAGCTATAGCAACTTTTGCATGATGGAAGGAAACACTGCATAGTCCTGTACCACCCTCACAATTGTTCCTATGCCTGAGCCCTTTGGTGCAGCCACTGTGTCAGCCCATGCCTCTGAGGGTCATCCTCTTGTCCATGCCTCCCTTTCACTTTACCAAGCATGTTGTCTTTCACCAGGGACTAGGATCTCTGAACAATAAGTTCAAAGTATGTAACACAAAATCTTTCCACCCTTGCCTCTAAAGAGCACTCTGGCCTTACTTCTTCCAATGTACATTGGTTTGTTCTTTTAGCAGTCTATAATGATTTCAATATTCTTTTCCATTTTCACAGTTCCCATACATCCATCCTGCTACTGTCTTCCTTATTAAATATCTGGTTTTCACATGCCTATGATGCTGGAGAGTACCATAGCTTGGGTCGGGCACACTGTAGTCCTCTAAGTAACATCCTTGTTCGTCAACACTAAAGAGGTCTTGCGCAGCACTCTTGCTAATGAAATGTGTTTTATTATATCTTGTCTGCAGCCTCCATGGGAATTTATTGTGGTGCCAAGCAAGATGAAATCCTTGCCAACTTAAACCTTTCATCCATTTGTCATGATGTTACCTATTGGCTCAGTTATGAAGAGTTCTGTCTTCATTACATAGAGTTGTAACCTATACCAAAAGCTGCAATCTTTGATCATTATTAGGAAGTGCTTCAAGTCTTGCTCCCTCTCATCAAGCAAGGTTGTATCATCTGCATATCACAGTGGTTAATAATCCTTCCTCCTACCCTGGCGTACACTCTTCTTCATACAATGCATCTTATCTCATTATTTATGCACAACAGAGATTGAAGAGTTATGGTGAGAAAATGCAACCCTAATAAACACTCTTCCTAATTTTCAGCAAATACACTCTTCCCTTGAAAAACTGCCCCTTGTCCCATAAGCAAGTTCTGAATGAGCACAATGAAGTGTTCTGGAATTCCTCTTATTCTCAGGATTATCCACAGCTTATGACAGTACACAGTCAAATACCTTTTTATAGTCAATGAAACAGAGGTAAATATCTTTATGACATGTACTTCTTTTAGCCAAGATTCCTCTGGCATCAACAAAGTTGAAAATATCCATTTATAATAAAAATGAGGAATTTAAGAAGTGTGAAAATTTGAAGTCATGAAAAGTGAAATGCAATTAATATCCAAGACATTAGGGAATGAAAACAGACAGGCATTAACCAAACTGAATGTGACAGTCACATGTTTACAAGAGAGGGTATATGGTTTCAATCTCAAGAAGGGGAGTGACTCCCTTTATGTAAGGGCACAGAGACACTGAAAAACCGAACATGAATCAGTAGGAAGAATTCATTTTATCTGCACTGGGGGTGGATGAGACAACATACTACTTCCTACTGGAGTCTGCTAGACAGAAACATTTCTTCAGGAGGATTCAACTGCAGAGAGGTAGAAAGCAAGAAGGAATGAGGGTGTTTCTACCTGGGGTGCCCTCTCTTATGCAGGTATTGTGGTCATCTAACATACCTGAAATTTGAAACTCAAATGGAGCTTCACATATTACTTGTGAATGGGGACATATATACAACCACTTTAGTAGACATTTTAGAAGTTGTTATGCATTTATCATACATTAAGCATTAAACAAATCAAACACAAAAATTGTTGATGTTGTGCTCCCTTATTCCACAACCTAGTGTTGTAAAATATAACTTCACTCCAAATTATTTTAGATGCCTGTGATCCTTTGGGGGAAAGTCAACTAGTCTTTATTCTAAGATGTCTCTAGGTGACTTCCAATAATGAAATTTTTAGTTAATAGTAGAACACTAAACCAGTAAGACATAGACATTTTCTTGTATAATATGAACTATATGTGTATGCAAATTTTGCTATTGTATTGAACTGTTCAGATGGCTTCAATTAATAGGACTCCTAACTGCAAAAGGAAAAAAGTATCATCTAGGTCTGTGCCATTCTCAATATTGTTATGATTGAGTCCCTTGCTTAAGAACATTCAACAAGAGTAGAAGAATTGCATTGACAGGAAGCTGCCTGAAATTCAGGCCTGACTCAGAAAAGGGCAGGGGACAGAAATAATTACTCCTATTCTGGTTATTTCATTTTCTTTAATCTACTTTCCCTGACCCTTTATATTTTCATGTTTCTTTTACTTGTTATCCATTTGATTTCATACAGGTGATTTTTTTTCAAAGAAGCTAGGTTTTGAAGAGCATATTATTATTGGAGCTACTATGATATTTGAATGAAAAGTGACCTAAGAGATTTATTTCAGTTCAAGTTTGAAGGATTTCTTAGGAAATAACTTCAGGGAGTTCTCCAATCTCAATGAACTTAGTGGGTCTGATTTTTGTTGTTCATGGGATTTTTTTTTTTTGCTTTGTGCAATTATGTTGTACTTCTTTTCCTATTCAGTGATGTTCCATGCATCATGTGTCTGATTAGCACAATGAATACATTGGCATTATCTAGTATGGTGTGTTAATACAGGTAGACTAGAGAAACAAATTTCCTAGACACGCATATGGCTATAAGGAAAAGGTTTATATACAAGAGGAACAGGACATTGAGAAAACATCCCAGTCCAGTCCAGTTCTAAGTCATAAGTCCAATATTAACCCATATGCCCCAAACCAGTCTATAAAGTCTCCTTCCAACTCACAAAGTCACAAGTCAGTGGGTACAGAATCCCGGTGCTGGCAGGGGTCTCCACATGGCTCCTCACTTCCAGGGCTCAGGGTCCGTCAACAGCATCCCGTTGGTGGCAGAAGCAACTCTTTGCTGGCAGAGGTCTCCATGTGGCCACCCCAACTTCAGAGGTCTGGCTCCATCAGGCAAAGCCATGTGGTCTCTTCACCAGCTCCTCCAGCTTCTCGGAAGCTGTCATCTTATCTTGTCCGTGATTCATCGTCTCTGAGACTAACTCCCAACAACTAGGGAGATAGCTTCTCATGTCCACGAGGGAAATATCGCAAGATTTCCCAGAAGTCTCAGGAGAAAGCAATGCCCACACGTAGGCCTCATTGGCTTCTCAATGGCTATCTCCAGATTAACAGGCCAGGCACCGCCCCTCAATCATGAAATTAACATAAGCACATGACCACCACATATAGCATAGTTTAGAAGAAGTTTTTTTTAGTTAGTTTCAATATAGATGTTACTATTTTTTAAAGAATGTGTGGTACTTAGCTGCCATTGACTCTGGATTCATAACAACATTATACAAAATTGAACAAAATAAAGTCCAGTCCTTCATCATCCACACAACGGTTATGCTTGAGCCCCTTGTTTCAGACAATGTGTCATTCAATCTCATCGCAGTGATTTCTCTTTTTCAATTTGATTCTATTTTGCTAAGACTGATGATAAGATGATCAAAATACTTAAGAAGCAATCTTTCCTTCCTTGCTTCTAAAGAGCGTTCTGGCTATACTTCTTCCAACAAAGATATGTTTGTTCTACTGGTTCATGGTACCTTCATTATTCCTCAACAGTGTAAATAAAACACAACAGCGGTCTTCTGATCTTTCTTAGGCTTTGTGTCCTTCATGTACATATAACATGTTTGAAAATGCCATGAGTTGAGTCAACCATGTCTTAGTCTACAAAATGGCACCTTTGGTTTTTAACTTTTTAAAGAAGCCTTTTGGGGGCGAGCCTCAGTGGCATAGTGGTCGTGTGTGGGATTGTGGCCCACTGATATAGAGGTTCAATTCTAGTAGCGGCTCCAGAGGAGCAAAGGCTTGGCCTCCAATTGCCCTCGCCAGAGGGCCGTGATGCCCAAAACGCAAAAGAAACAAAAAAAAAAAGAAGGCTTTTGAAGGGGATTTGCTCAATAAAGGAGTCATCTGATCCCTGCTTACCGTGGAGGTGTTTTGATTTTGAATTTAAGTAAAATTAAATTCCTGACCATTTTGATAGTTTCCCTGTTTATCCTGGGCTTGTACTACAAAAAGAGTAAGGATTAACTGAAGAGTCGTGCTCGTGTAAGTTCCAGTAGCAAGCTAAAGCTGTTTTTGTTGTTGTTTTTCGGAGTTGTTGAGTGAGTTCCAACTAGTAGCAATTTTATGTGCACCAGAACAAAACACTGCGGGGTCCCTCACATCTGCACAATTGCTCATATATTTAAACCCATGTGTGCAGCCACTGTGTCCATCTATCGCTTCCCAGGCCTTTCAATCTTTTATTGAGCCTCTACTTTGCCAAGCTTGCAGTCCTTTTCTAGAAACTGGTGTCTCCTGCTAACATGTAATTGTGTTGAAGGCTCACCGTCCTTGCCTTTAGGAAACTTTCTGGTTCAGCTTCTTTCAAGCCTATTCTGTTTGTTCTATTGGCAGTCCATGCAACTTTCAAATTTCTTTGCCAACACTACAGTTCAAATATATCAATTTTTTTAGTCTTCCATAGTCAATGTCCATCTTTCACATGCATCTGCTCTTGTTGTTTCGAAGTGCCACTGAGTCACTTCTGACCTGTAACAACCCTATCTGCAATGGGACAAAATGCTGCTGGGTCCTGCCCAGGCCTCACCATCATTCCGTTACTTAAGCCCGTTGCATCAATCCATATCTTCAAGGACCTTCCTCCTCTTTGCTTTCCCTCTCTTTTATCAAGCATGATGTCCTTCCCCGGCGTCTGATCTCTTCTGGAAACACATGCATATGAAGAACTTGAAAATACCATGGCTTGGTTCAGGCATACTTAGTTCACATAACATCATCCTTTATTTTCAATATACTAAAGGGATCTTACGCAACAAGTGTACATACTACAATGTACTATTTTCCCTCTTGATGTCTGCTTCCATAAGCATTCATTGTGGATACAAGCAAGGCAACATCCTTTGTGACTATAATCTTTCTTCATTTATTATGTTATCACCTAACATAATAGGAATTTGAGTTTTTCTTTACGTTAATGTGTAATGCATATGGAGGGCTGAAATCCCTGATCTCTTCCAGCAAATGTTTCAAGCCCTCCTCACTCTGATCAAGCAAAGTCGTATCTTTTGCATATTGAAGGTTATTAGTAAGTCTTCCTGCAACCCTTATGCCAACTTCTTCTTCATACAATCTAGTTTCTCTGATGATTGTCTCAGCACACAGATTGCATGAGTCTGCTGAGGGGACACAAGTCTAACCTGTGTTCTTTTTCTGATTTAAACAATGTAGTATGGCATTGGTTCCCATTTGTACAGTTTGTCACCTGGTCTATGTATATGATCTGCATGAACAAAATGAAGCAAACAGAAATTTTCATTTTTCACAAGACTATCCATAATTTGCTTAGGAGCCACGTAGTTGAATACTTTTACATAGTTAATAGACACAAATAAATAAGTGAATACTTTCTGCTATTGAGGAATTTTATCCTGACTTCCATGTCCTCTTTAAAATCTGGCCTGAACCTTTGGCAACTCCCTGCAAATGTACTGCTACATTGGTTGATGGATTATGTTTAAAAAAAGGTTACTTTGTGTGATGGAAAAATATTGTTTTCTACTTTGAGTGTGTGTTTTTGGGGCTGTTTTCTTGGGAATGGGTAAAAATATGTATCACTTTCAACAATCATCAAGTCATCAAGTGGCTGACTTCCAAATTTCCTGATATAAAAGAGTGAATGCTTCCAGTATTTTTTCAGCTGGTTAATGCATTTCAATTGGCATTGCATCAATTCCTGGATCCTTGTCTGTTACTAATGTTTTCAATGCTGATTGGATTTCTTTCATAAATATGATAGATTCTTGATTATTTGCTGTCTCCTGAAATGGTTGTGTCATATTTTTTAGTTGCTGATATTGAACTGTCCCTTCGTATCTTCCCACAGAAGTAGTCAAATGGATTTCTGTGTATTTTACCTGGAGAAATACACATATGTAGTCACCATCTGTGTTTTTTGTTGAATAAGGTTATTTGTAATAAAAAATGGCATTGGTCTTTTAAACTCCATCATGCAATCTTTTGCTTCATTACTATCACCAAATTCATATTTTCTGATTACTATTCTTTCCGTTCTGTTTCCAACTTTTGCATTCCAATCACAAATAATCATCAATGCATCTTGATTGTATACTTGGTCCATTTTCAACTAAAGATTTTGGTTGAATTATTCAACTTTTTTTCATCACTAACTTTGGCAAGTGTGGTAATCCTATCAGAGGCAGCAATTTATTGCAAGATAGATCTTGAAATATCCTCTTTGAAGATTAACACAAAGCATTTTCTTTTGATCATTTCACCTCCAGCATAATAAATAATACAGTTTTCTGATTCAAAATAGTCCATACTAGCCAATTTAGATCACTAATACTTAGATTACTCATTTTTATGGGTTCAATTTGAATTTTTTACAACTACATATTTTCCTATGCAAGTAGAGTTTCCAAAATTATAAGTTTTATGGAACCAGATATACACAAATATTATCTTTCTTTTGAAGAGTGACTGGCAAATTTCATCTGCCAACCTTATCAGCAATCCAATGCCTGACTCACAGTACTGCCATGACTACTATTTAAGTCCCAATAATGTAAAAATCCGTGATAAGTGCCATCATAGTTCCAACTTCATCAGACTCTTCTGATGCTGCTTTGCCTCAGTCTGTCTGGTATTGTACCAAGCCCACCACAGTCTTATCAATTAAGCACTGCTACATGGCCACCAGGGGATGCAGTCATCACCACTGCAATAGGTTTCCCACTTCAGGGACAATAGTTCTTGCTAACATGTTCAGAAGAGTAGTCAGAGGTTTCTACATTCTGGGGGACACTTCTCACAAATTGATTTTTCACAATTATATGGTTCAACATACACCCTTGGGTTCTCTAAAATTGAGTGGGTACATTTTATAAACACACAAAAAAATCAACACTAAAAATTTCCTTTTATTAAACCTTTGCATAGCTACCTCTACAGTATCTAAAGAAGTTTTGATATTAAGCGTCATTTAGTACGACACTTCTAGTCCATAATTCAGCCAATTAGCCACACAACCTATTAGAGTCTTTTTAAAAACTCCTGGAAATGAAAATGAAATGCAGAATGTGTGCATAGTGAACTCATATTAGTAAAGTTGACCTTATCATACTTCATACTTTTCTCATTATTACCATACACTTTAATTATCCATTTCGACACATGTTCCCCAGATTTCTGTCTGTAGAGAAAGGAATGAATAAGCACTGATGTGCGGTGCTTATTTTTCATGGGTCAAGCTTTCTCCTTTGTCATCTATGGTCTCCTAGAACTGGAATCCAGTTACACATCTAGAAGAAAAGACAGGAGGTGGGAGGGTGAGTCCTGACAATAATTAACAATGTCTCTGCCAGCAGTTGTTCCAGGGAGACCATTGCAGGCTTCCCAAACAAAACTGGAAACCGTCATCCCAAGACTCAACTGCCACAATGTAACTGTTTTCCTTTGATATATACATAATTATTAGGTAGATATGTATCTTCTCATGTATATTTCCTAAGGAATTTGTCTTTAGTCATACATCATTATAAATTAAATTATAATATTATATAAATAAAATTGGAATATTTATTTTTTTCTTATTTGGGATATTGAATTGCTTTTTTGTGTTAAGATTTTCCTCTTGTTTTCTCTTCCATTTCTCCTCCTTTTCACCATCTACTTTTTTTTTCTACTACCTGACCTCTTGTCTTAGGAAGACAATAAGTTAACTCCCATCACTCATTGTTAATGAATCTCTCACTCCATTGATTTTTCTGCTGTGTGTTTCCTGTATTGTCACTTGGATTGGGAATAGCTGTCCACCTATCTTTTGCCAAAGTAAATTAAATGGAGAGATTTCCTGTTTTATTAACTATTCAATATTTACTTCCTCTTAAATCATACTTACACTTAAGACATTTCTACTTATTTATACTTGTGCTTATACATGCTTATATTTTGATTGCTCTGCATTGATTATTCTTTCCAATATGTGTGGTCTTCTGCTAAAGTTCATAGTTCTTCTCATTTAGAATCTTTTTAATTTAGATACTTTGCATTGGCATAACAATCCTTAAATAACTATAAATGTATCTATCTGCTATATACATTATAAATGACAAAAATACACAACATATATATGACACACATGAATAGAGCATACGTGTACATATATACAATCTTCAAAGATTTTGTGAAAAAAATCCTTTAGCTTTGTGTTTAGGCAGGTTGAGTAGAGAAAAGCATTCAGACAATCATATATATGTATACGGGAGCTTTTTATCAAGATGTAATTATTTATGGAGAGAACATCTCAGCCAAGCCCAATTCAAGTCCCTTACTCTGATACCCATCCATAAGTCCCTTGTTAGCCTCACGCAGGCACATGCATCTATGTAGAAGGCAGGAGCCACAGGCTGCAGGGTACAAAGTCGTGTGTATCCCCTGGCAGTGGCTCTGGCAGATATTGGGTCAGCCCACAGGAAGGTGAAGTCTCACAGGGCAGGGGAGGTTCCCAGGGTCCACCTCTCGAGAAGGTCATGCCCACAAGGAGGCACCCTCTGGATGTGACCTGTCTGACTAGTTGAATCCACCCTGTCAGTTTTATATAGCTTCAAGTTGAACATGAAATGGTCTAACGACCACACCTTTTCATTCCATTTTCCCTGACCTTTCCAAGCTTCTTGTGTGTGTGTATGCAGAGTCCTAGAGCTGCATTGGATTAGGCTCTGGATTGTCACAAAAGGATAATGGCCACTCCCTGGGAGAAAGATGAAATTTTCCTTTTGTTCCCCCATAAAGACTTACAATTTTAAAACCCTCTGTGTGCACATAATGTGTCAGAAATTACTTTATAGCAGGGTGTTATATGAATGAAACATTTATTTTAAGTAAGGAAATAGCCTATGATATAAAATGAAAAACAAAAGAATCTAATTTCTGTTTAATTTATGTTCAAAGCAATACATTTTCATCTTCTTAATAAGGAATCTCAATGAAATTCCTTAGACATAAGTCAAGCATGGGATTCATACATTTTATTCCACTCAAAGTCAAAAGATCAAACTCAGTGACATCAAGTTGATTCTGGCTCATGGCTACCCTACATAAAGTAGTTGAACTCTCCCAGTAGGCTGATGGAACAGTTTGCAGTACCACATGAAACCACTATACCACCAGGGCTCCTCATTTGAAGTGAAGAGAACAATAGAATAAAGATAAATCAAATTTACCTAAGACACAAAGCCATGTTGATGCTTTCTACTTCTTAAAATTTTACAGATAAAACTGGATACTTTAATGAAACTACATATCATGTTTATGAATTACTTTAGCATCTCAATGGAATCAATAAATAACATTATAGGGCAAGTCACATTCATTTCTACTAGAAAGGAACTTTAAAGTCCCCAAACTTTTCTTTTAATATAAATTTTCTTCTATCATTAATCTTCAAAAATATATTTTAGATTTATGCCTCTAAGATAAAAGCACTAACACATATTAAATTAAATTTCACAGCTTAAATTTTATAATGTGACAAATAATGATATTGCTAATCACTGAGGTATATTTTATGTATAAGTGTACAAAAGAAATGAGAGAATAAGTGAAAATTTCATACCTTGGAAACTATGGAAAAATTGAGATTTTAGAAATGAAAACAAAAACTTTTCAAATATCAATAAATCCAGAAGAATAACATCATTCTATATCTAAGAATAATATATTGGTGAGTAATCTAACGTAATCTCAGCCTGTAAATCTTGATCTTTTATAGATTAATTATATTATGATATATGAATAATAATTATTATTTTAAATCCTTTAAAATGTCTATTAAATATCACATACTACATATCATATATGTGTATTACATATCATATATATGTACACACATATATATGTCTAATTTTTGGCATAAAATTAATTATTGTTCTACAAATTCTGTTAATTAAGCATTCAGGCTTGCTTCAGCTAAGGCTCTCTGAGGAGTTGCAGACATTTGTGGGTCAGAAGTGCAGTCATTTTACTACTGGCTGGACTGAAGGGTTCTCTTCCAACTTGTCTTAATCAGACAGACAGAAGAACTTTTCTGATTGGAGCTGGATATGATCAATGCCTCCCATTCATGACTTCTCCATAAGCTACTAACATGTCTTCATGGCTACACAACTGATATCATCCAGAGTAAGTGATCCAAGATAACTGTCCTACAAACAGCATCAGTTTGTGATGTAATGCAGAAGTCACATACAGGTGTATGTGCCTACTATATTGATTAAACAGACACACTCTGACAATGTGGGATAGACATGCAAAATCACTTGAAGAAAGGACCATAGGAAAGCATCTTGGAAGCTGGCTACCACATTATTTTTTAAAATCTATAGACTCTCTTTCATTTTTTCCCTTAGTAGTGGCATACTAAAAACAAAAAAGTAAAAAAAATAGCAAGTTCTTATGAAGAGTTTGTTTTATTTAATAAAAATTATTGTATGGCTTCAGTGGTTCAGGAAGCATATTTATCTATGGTTCAGGAAATATTGATAAAATTTTGATACCATGGAATGAAAAATTGTATATTACCATATATTTAGCTATTTTGAGTTAGGACAACACCTAAATCATTTAAAATAAAAAGAAAACAACCACCAAAGGAAATGTTTTTATTTTGAAACATTATGCAGAAATTAAAAAAATAAAGAATAATAAATCAGTTGAATTAAATGTTCTTTGCAAATTTGCTGAGGTCTATTTATGTAAGCTACTTACTAAACTTATTTAAGGAAACTCAAAATGTGTATTTACTGAATATTACAAGTATACTTTTACCATCGCAAAATGGTGTATATAGTTGAATAAGTAGAATTTCAGAAAATAATAATACTTAAACATTGATTTATATCTACATGCTAGGAACTTAAAGAAAATAATTATTCTTGACATAAATGGCAATAAAATGGGAAATATCAAATCTTTTGTACTGTCTGTTTCTCCTCTGACACAGTTGCATTATTTGTTTAAATAAAATAAATTCAACTTATTCTAAATGATTAAGCATCCTAGAGATTGAGTGTGAGATAACATTGTAAAGGTCACACTTATATAGGATATATCAATGAATCTTCACTATCATTGGGGGATGGTAAATTATTATTTCATCTTTCAGTGAGAATATTAAGACCCTGATAACAAGGGTTATCTCTCCTGTTCAAAGTTTCAGAGGTGTGAGAAAACTTAGGATTTGTAATTTTATTTAAGATTACAAGTCAACACCTAGTCTACTAAATCAATTTACTTTAACAATGTATTATAGAATATTGCTACTCGATCTTTTGTACTCAATATTTTGTAAATAACATAATCATTTAAAATATAAGTTGATGAATTTGCGGCTACTAGGATATTACGGTCACTTTCTAGAGAGTGATGTGCTGTTTGGTAGAACACCATTGTACCACTGAAAGTATCTTGAACTCACAGTGTTAGTTACCTATCGATTAGGTTTTTTCATGAATAAGATGACCATGTCTTAGAGCAGTGCTTCTCAACCTGTTGGTCACAACCCCTTTGGAGTTCAAACAACCCTTTCACAGGGGTAGCCTGATTCTTACAGTAGCAAAACTGTATGAAAGTGTTGCCGCATTAGGAAGGTTGAAAACAAGAAACAAATGCATCGTTTATAATGTCCTGATTGCAGAGTGGCATATGTGCAGGGCTCCTAACCACAATATCAGCAGTTAGAAAACACCACGTGCTCTGCAGGATAAAGTTCAGGCTTCCCACCATTCTAAAGAGTCATGGTTTGGGAATCTCACAAGGGCAGTTCTACCCTTCTTAGAGGATCATGATGAGTCAGAATCAACTCAATGGTGGTGAAATTTGAGTTTGATTATATGCAAGTGTATTTTGATACTACCATTATTATTATTTTTTTGGAATACACTCTATGATATGGGAGCACCAATAGCTGAAAACTAATTTCTGTTCTCTAAGAGAAAGTACTCATTTAAGTACGACATGATACAGAACAAGACCTATTTTTATCAGTCATTCGGTCTCATATTCATAGCTCTGAAATGGAAAAATGATTAATGCTTTCATTGTAAATAGACAGAGTTGGAATTTCGTTGCTGATTTTGAAGTAGCAGGAAATATTATGCAATTCACACCCACTTTATTTTCAATTATTCACAGCAATAGACAAAAAAGTGTGGAATGGCACTTCTCACATCACAGCTAGCTGACAGAATATACAATTAGGTGTGATTCATAGCATTTATTAAAATTTCTATTTAATTGCTAATTAGTCTGTATAGATTTGTAAATGTAAGAACTGGCAGTAGCATATTTTTTCCTTATTGTGCAGCATAGCAAAAATGATTGAAATTTCTATAGCACAGGATGACAGTCATTCTTCATTATGCTCTATGCTAGTCAGGAAAATAATTATGGATTCACTAGTCCATTAATTTGCTAACACGCTTTGTGTCAATCTCTCACTTCCTTTTCCCTACCTCAAACATGGTAAGTGTAGAATCATAGAGATGTAGAGCTGGAAACATAAAGGAAGCAAATCTCTTCATTATCCATAGGAGAAGATCAATATTCACAGAAACTTACCAATTCAGCACATTCTCACATTGAATATTAACTGAATTGGGTAGTTATATCATTTTAAGGTTGTTATTGTAGATAACTACAGTCTATTTTACTTAATTTTTTTATCTCATTTAAGCAAAACAGTCAACCGATCTTTTAGAGTCAGACCAGCATTAGCACTTTACCTCATGCCTCTTTATCCTGCTGCTTCCCACTACCTCCTCCTTTGTTCTTTCATGGTGCTTTCTTCATTGCTGTTTTCTTTTTGGATTTTAAAGTTGTTTAAGGGTGGAATTATACTACCAAGCTCTTCCAATTTATATAATTTTAGCTGTTAAAAAACATCCCCCCTAAAACTTAAACAATATTGTTGTGTTAGTCCAGGTAGACTAGAAGAACAAATTTCATAGAACTGCATATGGATATAAGGGTATGGTTTAATATATATTAGAGAACTAGGACATTAAGAAAGCATCCCAATCCAGTCGAGTACAAAGTCATAAGTCCGATATTAACCCATATACTCGAAATCAGTCTATAAAGTCTCCTTTTGACTCACAAAGTCACAGGTCAGTGGATGCAGAATCGCTGCGCTGGCAGGGGTCTCCCCATGGTTCCTCACTTCCAGGGCTCAGGGTCCATAACAGCATGCTGCTATAGTTTCAGAGGTCTGGCTCCATCAGGGCAAAGCCATGTGTTCTCTGTGGTGGCCACTCCATCTTCTCGGGTGCTGCCATCTTGTCTTGTTTGTGATTCGTCGTCTCTCCAACTAACTCCCAACAACCAGGGAGATAGCTTCTCATCTTCATGAGGGAAATATCACGAGATTTCCCAGAAGTCTCAGGAGAAAAACCATACCCACATAGAGGCCTCATTGACTACTCAATGGCTATCTCCAGATTAACAGGCTAGACTCCACCCCTACATTTCAATCATAAAATTAATATAAGCTCATGACTGCCACAATTGCCAAGCCCTGAATTTTAAGCATTGGTACATTTCTTACTTTAGCATGGCAGAAAAAAAATATCTCAAATGATTTTACTGTTACTAGTACATTTAAGGCATAAAATGTGATTAAGACTGTCAGTTTTGAAAATTAAAAAATCAGGCTTGGGATACTTTAGGCTCACTGTTTTTAAAATTAACTAATTTTAAGTAATGTATAGACATCAGACCTTTTATGACAAATAAAAAATCTTAAGTAAGAACTTAGCTGACTTTACATAACTGAGTAGTGACCTGATACATTATAGTTATTACAATATAAAATACTGTCATTGAAATTAGTCCCTCTCAGAAACTACTTGATTCCTATAATCAATCCTTTGATATCAGTCTCTCTCTTTCTCTCTCTCTCATCTATCTTTCTCTCTATCTATCCCTCTCTCTCCCCACCTCACCCCCCCTTGCCCCAGCCCTCCTCCCAGCTTCCCTTTTGCCACAAGGCAGGGATCCAACATGACCTCACCCTCCATCCCTTTTCACTCTATTCTGACTCCAACTGGTCCTCTCTTGGCACTGGACTCCTAGGAGTGCTCAATCATTTGTTGCAATGGTTACAGAGACCTCGCAGATAATAATTACACATATAAGGGCATATTAGGGAAGTTAGTAAGTCACCGCAAGCCAGCATCAGAATTCATTATAGACACAGTAGTGGTTACACAGCCACATCGCCTCATCTAGCTGTCAAGTCTTTCATTCTCAGCCTTTCAGCCAAGAGGTCCCTTCCCCTGGTCTCTGCCTCTGTCAGCCATGGAGCTCGCAGCTTTTTCTTATAGTCTCTCCATCACCTCACTGCTCCTCTATCCTGACAGGATCTCCTTCCCCCAAATCCTAATGCCCCTTGTCTTAGCCTCTCCCCCTTCAGACTGAGATATTGTAAATGCTCCATTTCCAGTTGTTCTCAGATTTCTTTAAGTCTGACAAGTCTCATATATACAGAGGAACCACTTCCACAGCCCAGACCCCAAGGAAACAAAGGGTATGACTTGTTTCATACCCTCTCTTAAAGCCAGACTTTAATCCTCTCTAGTTGTAGCAGAGAACTCCTTCCAAAATGAAACTGTCAGGTAGCAGAAGAGGATTGAGGGGGCTCTCCCTCCCATGCCTGCACAAGGCCCCCTACAGGTGATGGTGAAGTAATTAGGGGAGCATCAGACTCTTATCAGTACCTGTAACTGGCCATGCTCCAGTTCAGGCCCCTCTGAGCCAGGTGGGCTTAATGAAGCCAATGTGGTCAACACATACCATCAACCACACCTCACCAGCCAGAAGCTTTAAATACCCTGGCGGCAAGAAGGCTGGGTCTTCTCCCCTCTACCCTTTACAGGACTCCAGGTCCAGTCTGACCATGTTGTGGTCTCTCTTGCCTTGGGTCACCTCAGACTGCCACCCCAGGGTGGCCTACTGTGTGGTTTCGCACACTCCCCTACAACAGCATGTACACTTTGGGGCTGTAACACCTGAAACATGTTCCATTCTTCATAAAAAGCCACTTGGATCAGCAATCAGCCTTCGCCCTGACTTCTTTCTGGTGCAAAGCCAAGTACCCATATTCTCCTTACTTTCCACCCATGAAACCTCATATTTGTGGGACCATGTGACTTGGGAGATAACTTTTGGACTGCACCTTAAGGTCAGCCCAGCTTGGGATACTGTCTGGAATGGGCACCCCATTCCAGTCTTATTGACCCTTTCTGGACACCTTCCCTTGGAAGACTGAGAGAACAAGCCACTTGGTTGGACTTCGACTGCAGGACACAAGTTTTGGAAAAAATGCCGTCCTGCTTAAGGGAAAGGGGTTCTCCTCCTCTTCCTGCTCCTGCTTCTGCTCCTACTCCTCCAACTCCTCCTCCTCCCTCCATTCATCCCTCCCACTTCCTCTCCCCTTCCCCCTTCTCCTCATTTTACTGTTGGTATAGGAGAGCTTGCAATGGGGCCAAGATCAACAAACAGCAGGAGTCACTTTCCCTCACCACCCCCCCCCCCCCACCTGAGTTTGCTGTGTTTCCTGCTTCTTTGTTGGACTACTGGCTGCCTTTCCGCTCTTCCAGTTCCTCCCAGGCTTCCCTCAGCCTCGCTTCCTGGGATGCGATTGAAAAACTGCAGTTGGCAGTGTTGGGGAATTTTGCTTCCCAAAACTTTTTTGCTGTTCAGTCGTCCGCTCTGAGGCGCCCCCAGCGAAATGAACGCGTGCACCCCTGTCACCCCTACTCATCACTGCAGGATTGTGATTCCCTATTGCAGGTCCCCTATGCATCCCAATTTGGCTGCACACAGCCGCCACTTTCTGGGAGGGATAGACAATCCCTGGTTCTCCGCTCCCCGACAAGATAATGCCACCAAGTCTCCGCCACCATGCTGCTTCCGGGCAACTGAGCACTTGTTCTTCTGTTGAATTCTACAAGATGCTTCCCAGAGCTCCAACCACGTGGGGCAGGATGGGGGGGCTGGTGCCGTTGTCCTTAGTGAACTGGTCCTGCCCAGTTTCCTGGGGGAGACACCAGCCCAGGCCCCCACTGCCTCCCTGGATTTTCCCCCTGCCTGCCTCCCTCTCCCCTGTTTTATGGCGTTTATAAACAAACTGCTTGGTCCTATTTGATGTTGGCTTTAGCTTCCTGCCTATGTTCTGGTTTGGTTTTTCCCATTGACTGGTTTTCCTTTGCCAAAGTCTAGGCAAAAGGCATTCAAAATCAGCCTACTGAGTAAGTAATTCTGTTTGCAAAGGCGGTGCAGCTCCGCTGCCTTCGCCCTGGGGTCATGCACATCCCTCCTATAGTTCTGCTGTAATGGTATGTGCGCAACCAAGAATCCCCATTTGCCTAGAATGTGTCCTGAGTCGATTGTCAGGTCTCTCCTGCCATTCAAAGGTGGCACAAGGCCGCTCATCGCAGTGGTTGCCTTTGAAGGGTACCGGAAGGCCTCTGCAAGCAATGGTCTTGCCTTGGGAGGTCTGGTAAATGACTTGTGTCAGTAGCTCCCCCGTCAGTCCTGCGCAGTAACTCATGCCGGTGGCCTACCTTTCTTGATGTCTAGGAAATGGTCAGCACTTAGTTTGCCAGATTGTATTACAGAACTAGATGAACTTCCATTCCTCCATAGCCTGTGGGCTAAATCTGTCCCATTAGGCAGGATGCAATGTCATGAGCTTCCTTTTGGCACAGATCCTCCAATCCCTATATAGAAAACTGTTCAGCAGAGAAGTCGGGAAAGCCTGGCGCCCAGGGTTCTAAGTGGGCTCCTAGCACAAGCCACATCTCTGCTCCCTGGGACCCGAGCTTCAACAGGCGGCCCCCTGTTCAAGCGGGTGCGGTGGGGTTTGAGGACCCAGTCTGTGCTGGCAAACTACGTCTATCACTGACTTTCACCCTCACGCTAACACAGGTCTGTCTATTTTTTTTAATGCCATGAGATCCACCCACACAGCTTTTGAGATCACGATCCATGTTTTGACCACCCCTGGGCTGGAACGTTTCTGCGACGGGATTTAGAAAGTGGGAGAAATTCCCTTATGTTAAAGCCTTTTTTCTCTTTTGAGAAACAGTAAAGGCTTTCATTCCCTGTGTACCAAGGAACCTTTACCAGAAACTAAAGGTGCACCACTCTCAGAACCTGAACCTGGAGAGGCTGGGGCAACAGGTGATCTTGCCAACATTCAACCCTTAAGAGAGACAGCTGTGGAATTTAGTCCCCAGGCAATTCACAGATCTGTCTTCCTAATTGAATTCAGGCAGCTTAAAAATGCCCTGAGCAGTAACTCTGAAAAACCTGAACCGTACATAGAGAGTTTCCAGCAGCTGACCCCAGCCTATGACTTGACCTGGCAGGATGTAATGGTCACACTGGGATAGCCTATGACAGACTTTGAGAAAGAACGAGTGCAAAATTATGCTTTGAAGTACCGACTAGGAGAAACAGCTGTGCCTATGTCTGACCCCGCTTAGGATTTTAATGACTCCAAGGATGGGTGGGCACAAGAAACATTCCCTGGTGTATATTGCAAGTGGACTGAACTCAGGTCTGCAAAAGTCCATCAATAATACCAATGTGACAACTATTCACCAAGAGCCTGATGGAAACCCCATAAGTTTCTGACGGAGGCTGAAAAGAGCCTTGAGGAATCACAGCACTGCAGACATGGATGCAGCTGAAAGGCAAGTCTTGATCAGGGACACGTTTGTCACAGAGCGGGCACCAGCCATTCAGAAAAAGCTCCCTAAGTTAGTACAGAAGCCTGAAGGAGCTGTCCTAGAAGAGATGGTCACTAGAGCTAACGTCACCTTTAACACCACGGACAAGGAATGGGAAGTCCAGGCTCGGGAGAAGGAGAGAAAGAAGAACCTCAGGCCTGTGCAGGTACTGGCCAGCACTGCTATTTAAAGTCCATCAACTGCCTCCCAGTTTTCTCAGTTCCCTGAACATTGCACAAAATGCTATGTGTTCTGACAATCTGGTGACTGGGCACAGAATTGCCCTAACTGGAATAGGCCTCCCCTAGGGCCACGGCACCACTACAAACAAACTGGCTAGCAGGCAGCACTCTGGAGGGGAGGCTCGTGTGCAGCCGCTGACTGAGGATTGACCTGGCCAGGACAGCGAAGCAGCAGGAGATAGCTATTATTTGTCTGCAGCCTCCAATAAGCAATCGGTGTGCAGGGAGGTAAGGCTATTTCCAACTAGATACTGGGGCTGCTTATTCTGTCTTTACCTCCTTCCCTAGACCAATGAATCCACCAGTCCCTGGGGAAGCCTTGGAAACTGTCGCAACCAGACCCCTCCGAATTGGAGCACACAGACAGGTACTCCTGTGAGTCATTGGATGGTCTTAAGATGGTGTTTCACTGCCACCCCAGAGCAGATAAGTGCTCTACAGAAGACTCTACTTCAGACCTACAGCATTATTGAAACTACTAAGAGCTTTCACATAATTCCTGTGTTTCAAGTAAATCAACACCCATGTCTGTTAGTACTAAAATTTCTTTTTGTGGTAGTTACATAATCTGTTGCCAATTTGAAACTTAGGAATGAAGAGACGAGTGTAGCCTGTCAATCACAGCTTGATGACTTCCTTTGGAGGCATTCATGAGATAAAGTAGCTCATCGGACACACGTTCACTCCATTGGAGACTCCCTCCTGACAAGGCTCACTCCCTATGAAACATGCTTGCTACAAGAAAGAAGGAGCTACGCTAGAGGCCTCACATGGAAGGAGTCTAGTAGAGACCCTTGCCAGGACTCAGAGGCCTACAGCCACCAAGTTCACAAGACTTTGATCCACTGGCCTATGATCATCCTGCATTGGCATCATCCCCAAGACTTTTTACCCACTGGCTTGGAAACTTCCTGCATTTGGTATCATTGCGTGTGTGTGGTCAAAGTCTGAAGAGGAAATTATAGACTGGTATCAGACATATGGGCTAATATCTGACTTATGGACTTGATCTGAACTGGGCTGGGATGTTTTCTCAAAGTCCAATTGCTCTTGTATATATTGCTCTTTCTTAAGCACATATGGATATCTATAAATTGGTTTCTCTAGTGTACCCAGACTAGCACACTTTTCTAAACTTCCAGTGACACTGATCCACACTTCAATGGGCACTGCTAGCTTAAAGATCTGCCCCTGCCTTACGTACACTTTTCACCTGTTTCAACTATTCCACACCTACATTAAGCACCTGCAGTATTACATCACATGTAATAGCTAATAGCTAAATAGCTAATAAGATTGGCCAGTACCCTCCACCATACCCCCTCCCCCAAGCTCAAGGAGACAGAACAGAATAAATACCAGACTGTTTGGTGCTGTCTTGTAACTCTGAGGGTGAGACGCCTCCCTTCATAGGGAAGCAAGCACCTGTGTGCCTGATGGGCAACGGGATCTTTCCTGCTCTTGGTGCCCCATGCTGGCTTTCATGGTCCTGTTCTGGTATTATTTCCGTGTGTTTTTCCTTGTTCCCCTGATGTGGTTGTAATAGCTATTTTCAGTAGTGAACTTTTCTATGGTCAATTTAGGGGGTAATGCAAAAGGTCTTTAGATAATATAAAAGGTCTGATGAAACATAATACTTGACCTTGCATGGTCTATTGGATTCCCAACCAATGTTGACTTTCTGGTCAGTCTTCTGCTATTGGTTGATCCTCCAAAATGTCCCTCCTCCTTTCAAGTATATAGTAACACTGTGTATTCGAGCACTCTTATCAGCCAAGTACCCCAGACTTCCTGCTGTGCTCGTGTCTTAACTCTAGAGCCTTTTCAGTCATTGTGGGGGTTGTGTGAATCTTCTGTCTTCCCCTGGTCGTTTCATTATCTTCACTATCTTTGGTCTCTTCTCTTGGTCAGGAAATGTATTCTATTCTGCCCTTCAACCTCCTTAGTGCTGGAGAGGTGGATGCTGAAGCCCTTCTCCCTCCCTTTGTGTGTCATATTCCTGCCATTCAATACCTCTTCTATCCTTGCCATTTGCTGGCTAACGTATCTCTCTGTTATGCATCAATGTGTGACAGCATTAATAAAAAGGATCATATAATTTTTGTACACATAGTGGTGCAAATAAGTCAAAAATAATTGTAAGCTTAATATGCTGCTATGAAATATTTATTATTGATAATGAAATTAAAATGTTTCACTATTTATAATGAAATTAAAATGTTTCACTAATAATAATGAAAAGCAGACTTGTCCTGAAGATTCATAGTGGAGTTATTATAAAAGTAGACAGGGGCATTACAGCTATATTGACCTCTTATATTGAGTAATAATTATCCAAGTGGCCAGAAAGCTCTAAAATTTGAAAAGAATTAATAGAATGTTTACTCCAGTTTATATCTCCTCGAACAGCCTATATTTTTCAGGGCCTAAGAATTACAGACTTAAGACGTATCTCTCTCTATCTTTTAGCATTAATGTATTTTATTTTATTTATTTATTTCCAAAACCATTTTATTGGAAGTTAATAGGGATATTATTTCATTCTGTGGCTCCATCATGCCAAAAGTCTTATACATACAGTTAGCACCACAATTACTGTCAAAACATCCTCTTCCTTCTTTAACCCTTTGACAGCAGCTCCCCTTTATCCCCCTCTCCCACTGTAGCCCCGAGGAATCCTTTACTCTACTTGTTGTCTTGATAGGTTCATCGATCCTGGATTTCATATAGAAAAACCCATAACCAAAATTCAATGGAGCTGCCCCCAAGGGCAAAATACATCTGAGACATACCCCAAATAAGAAAATTGAAAAAAATAGGAAATACTGAATAGGAATAGGAAATACTGAAAACCAGTTCAGGCCTAAAGTACTTCAGAAGGAGGTCTTACCTGTTTCCTAAAACTATCCGCGTTCTTTATGTTCAGGTCTGGATTGCCCCAGTCACCCTGCCTCCAAATTATATGTTGGATCCTAACTCTGTGAAAAGGAGCCTCGGGGTCAAAATGGATAAATTTCCAGCTGCTAACCAGGAGGTTGTCTACTTGACTTGAATCCAGTCCGTAGGCTTGCAGGGGAAGACTCTGTTCTCTGTAGAGATTCTGAACACCCACAAAGAGCAGTTCTACTTTGTCACATAAGGCATGATAGTTAGTGTCAGCACTATGGCACTGCCTGCAGAGGTAACTCCACATGGAAATACTTTTTTTCTTTTTTGCTATGTCACTGATGTCACAGCTTCATATATACTTATCTTACACCTGACTTCTTTTGGTACTTTTTATGAAATTCAACTAAATTTTCTTAGTTATAATTGCTGTTGTTGCTACTACACAGTAGGTTCCTACTCAGAATGAGCCTACAGGAGGAACGATGGTCTAGTCCTCCACCATCTTCATAACCTTTGGTATTTTATACACCTTTTTTTAGACACAGTATTTTAGACACTGTGCTAACCCATCTTGTCAAATGTCTCCTCCTTGTCACTAACCCTCCTCTATTGTAAGCATGATTTATTTTTCCAAAGATTGGTTTCCTGTAATAACATTTGTAAGACCTTGAGATTAAGTCTTATCATCTTCTCCTCTAAGGAACAATCTGGCTGTATTTCTCTCTAGACTTTCTTTTTTCTCTTCTGACAGTCATTAGAAATTTCTATATTATTTTCCAAAACTTCTCATTCAAATATGCCCATTCTTTTCTGTTCTTTTTTATCAATTATCCAGATTTCACAGGCTTATGAGGAAATTGAAAATCTCGGTATTTGAATTAGGGACACCCACAAAGTGCCATCTCTGGTAGTTACTATCTTAATAACAGCTTGTTCAGCTTTCCTCAGTGTGTCTAGTATTCTGACTTGCTGACTCCACGAACTCTGGTCATGGATCCATACACCACAGTAAGCCGCAGCTTTTCTTTGAAGTGTATCACGAGGTTGTATATTAGTCCACTGGTGAAGATTGCTATTTTATTTTAATTTAGTTTTATTCCATCCTGAAGGATGTAGTATAATGTTCATCTGTATGTGCATTCAGTCCCTTTAATTTATAGCAAGCAATGTTATATCATCTTTAAATTATGGTTTCTTAATCTTTATCCAAACCCTAATGCTATAGTCTTTTACATGAAATCCAGATTCTAGGATGATTTTCTCAGCATGCATATTGAAAACGTGTGGTATATGTATACATTCCTGAAGTATAACTTTCCTGATTTTAGACCATACCATATTCCCTGGTTCTATTAGAATGATTGTTCTTGGTTCATGTAAATGTTCCATATGAGCACAATAAATTATTCTCTGGAATCAGAGAATCAGAATAATCTCAGGTATTTGTAGTTTTTTAGACACAGAGGTAAGTGCCTTTGTAAGCCAATAAAATCTAACTACACATCTATCTGGCATTCCCTGATTTCAATCAAGATTCATATGATTTCATCAGTGAGATCTCTCATTCCAAGGCCTTTTCCAAATTCAGCTTGAATTTCAGACATGCCCCTGCTATGTTTTGCTGCAGCTATTTATTACTGTTGTCATTATTATTATCATGAATAGTTTTATTTTTCAGGAAATATTAATGATTTTTCCCTAATCATTTCAGCATCTTCTTGGTTCACCTCTCATTGGCATGGACCCAAATATCCCCATATTCTACTAGGTTAATCTGGCAGTTGTCTTCTAAATTTCTTAGCATATATTAGTGAGTGCTTCTGTAAGGTTCCTGGAGTGGGTAATTCTGTGAGTCTTGGCTTTGCATGATGTATAGTTCGGGTATACTAGAGAAACAAATTCAGTGATACTCAATGTGTCTAAGAGAGTACTTTATATCAACAAGCCATTGTACTTTAAGAAAGCATCCTAACCCAGTGCAGATCCAGTCATAAATTGGATATTAGCCCATATGTCCGACCAGCCTACAGTTTCCTCTTCAGACTCACACAACACATGCAATGACATTGAAAGGAGGAAGAATACAGACAAGGGGGTGCAAAGTCTTGCAGTGGTGGTAGAAGCATCTCATTGCTGGTGTGGGTCTGCATATGGCTTCACCAACTCCAGGGTTCTGGTTCCATCAGGAGTCTCCATGTGGTTTTTAAGAAGGAAGACAAGCAGAGTGTGTGTGTGTGTGTGTGTGTGTGGCCTGCAGTGAGCTGTTAATACTTGTCATGCCTCCAAATGAGGCTATCAAGAATGGCCTGATTGATAGGCTAGACTCCACCCCTTCACTCTTAATAGTCTCACATTGGCAACAGATTATGGACCTACCATACATGATGTTTTGCAATTCAAGTGGGATTTTTATGAAGTATAGGATGAGTTTCAGACATTACAGTCTCAAAGAGGTTCACAAGTGGACATTAGCAACATCGTGGAAAAGAGCATCCACACATGAGCAATGGGGTCAATGAGGCAGTGGTATGAGCAGGAACAAGAGGGTCAGAGAGTGTCCCAGAGCTCCCTGCCTTTTTCTATCCCACCCCTGGCTAGGGGAAGGTGTGGTTGAAGGTATCCTTTGGCCCTGTTGCCTGCCTGAAACCCACATGAGTGATGTTATGAGCCTGTCCCTAGTTTGGATCACCAAGGTGTACTTCATACCTGGCTCGAGTGTTTGGATGGGAGCATGATCAGTTTGGACTCTTCATAGGCATCTAGTTGTTGCATAATTTTCTTCCAACCTCCTCTAGAGGGACTATGGAACATTTTCAGTGCTACATCAATTTTTTGAAACTGAAAATAGTATTCAGTCATTTCCTTTAGTCTTGTGTGTGTGTGTCTAATTCCTTTATTACAGCTTGGACTTCTTTCAATCCCATTGGTTCTTGATCATATGATACCTCTTGAAATTGTTGAATGTCTTCCAATTCTATTTGGAACAATGACTCTGTGTACTTCTTCCATTAACTATTCTTTCTTATTTTTTTCTAGATCACTTCCTTTTACATTTTTATTGGCACTTGTGTTAGTCTGGGTAGACTAGAGAAACAAATGTGTATAAGAGCTGTATATACAAAAGCAATTGAATATTGAGAAAACATCTCAGCATAGGCCATAATCAAGTCCACAAGTCTGGTATTAGCCCATATGTCTGATACCGATTTATAAATTCATTTTCAGACTCACAAACACCTCTAACGATGCCAAATGCAGGATTACCACAGGCCAGTGAGTGGAAAGTCTTGTGGATCCAGTGAAAGTGGAAGCATTTCAGCTCTGGCAGGAATCTCCACATGCCTTCTCCATCTTTGAAGCTCTGTCTACCCTCTGCCTGACTCTACATGGCTTGTCAACAAGTATGTCCTATAGCAGCTGAGTCTGTGTCCTGCTACAGCAAGCTATTTATTTCCATAGGATCTCCAAAAGAGCTCATCAAGCTATGACCTGATTGACAGGATAAACTCGACCCCTTCACTCTTAAGCCTTTCAAATTGACAACAGATGATAGAACTACCATTGATCACCCTTTGTCACTTCCACACAGCTTTTTAGCCATATATAATTTTCAAACAAATAATAATAAAATCATATCTGTACCCTACAGAGTAAAACTAAAATGCATATAGTTCAATATATGCCATCCTCATTTAAACATAACCTTCAGTGAACAAAATAAAAATATCCTACACCTAATAATTGCAGCTAAGTAACACTTATACCTTAATCCTATAATACTATGAATAGAAAATTTGTAAACCAGCCACTTCGTGCCTTTATCTCCCCAATTTTGGGTATTCTATTTCTACACTGCATTGTGGTACCCTGAGAATGGGGTACTAGAGAAACAAATCCTAAAGACAGAGAGCAGATGCTTATTTGACCTCTCCCTCATGCTAGTGTTTCTTCTTTAGCTTACCAGAGTTCAGATATGTCCCAGTTTATTGGGTTGTTTTCTGGAAAGAATATGGGAAGTTAAAGTTGTGATTATTTTGTTGGTTGAAGTCTTTGGTTAGTCCTGTGTGACATGGCAAAAATGAACATTGTTATATTTTGAGCTCAGAGGCAGAAATCATCCCTTAAATTTCTCAGAGACCACGCTGGCTGAAGAAACTGGCTGACTGAGGTCAAAATGGCTGACAGAAGGCCTGATCCTGGTTTGAGAGAATGCAGTCAGAGCCCTTATCCCATATTTTTGTAGGAGTAGAATCATTTAGATCAAGAATTGTGTACAGTGGCTGTGGTATGCATATAATCATTTGTCAACTTGAGGATTAAGAGGGAAGGGGTGGAGTCTACTCTTTTCCATTGAATCATAGTCAATGAGGATTCTGTATGGGGATAGCTTTCTCCTAAGGATTCTAGGAATCCCTGTACTTCCTCCGTGGAGGCTGGAGACAGCTCCCTCTCTCTTCTGACGCCCTTAGAGACATTGTGGCTGACAAGCTACATGGATGCAACCAGAGCTCTGAAGCCAGAGAAGCCACAGACAGAACCGTGCCAGTGCTGACATGGTTACACTGCCACTGGATCCAAAGACTTTCTAACCATTGACTTGTGATAGTCCTTCATTTTGTGTCATGATGTGTTTTGTGATTCTGAGGAGGACATTATAAATTGCCATCAGATGTATGGCCTTGGACTGAACTGGATTGGGATGTTTTCTTAATGTACAATTACCCTTTTTATAAAAGTCTTTCTTATATAGATATGTATATTTATAAATTTGTTTCTCTAGTCTACCCTACTAACACAGTTGCCAAATTGGCATGAGGTGGACTGCTATAGGTAGCTATATTGTCCCAACCTGGCCAATAGGAACATGTGGGATTAAGAAGGTCACAGTTTGATTGGAGGGCAAAGATATAAACGACTCGGCAAGCTGCGGCCCTCTCGCTCTTACTCTCTGGGGATCTCTGGTTGCTTTAGCTAGTATTCTGCCTCACCTAGTGAGCTACACTACCTGTGGGACAAGCAACCCATGTATCCTGTCACTAGAGCCTGAGATTCCTTTGAGACCTGCTTCACCACGCTGTTGATGTATATATCACATGAGCTTGAGACTGGTGGTTCCTGTCACCTTGCATTCCTTCACTTTGATATCCCATCCAGGCCTGTTTCACTAAGCTCCTGACTATTGGTGATTCACTCTGCTGTTTTCTGCCTGTGACTGAACTGCCTCCATTGACTGAGAGAGGATTCAGCTGTACGCTTCCTTTGCTTTGGACCCAGCAGCCCTCAAGAGTTTAATAACTTCTAGTATATTAACTGGTCCACTCTGTACTTCTGTGTGAACTAATTAGTTGTTATATTCCTGTGTGCTGTGTGTATGTGTATAAGTGTCCTGGTTTTGTTTCTCTATAGAACCCTGTTTAACACAGCACCTAATCCACATATCATACAATTAAAAAGTTTAATGATAGAACATTCCCATGTCTCCATGGTTAAATTACCTTTACAAAGAGTAGTGTAATAACAATAAGTTGTAATGTTTTCTTCCCCCTCCTGCCTTCAATGTTACGTTTGAAATCCAATCAAGCTCCGTATCCCCACCCCTCACACTTACGTGTCCGTTCTGCCTGTGCTTCACAAACTGGGAGCGCCAATAAAAATCAATAAAAAGCAAAATCAAAATAAAGCAATAAGGATCAAATAGTAATAATATGAAGATAAAAATATAAGTGCAGACAGTGTGAAAGAATGAAAAGTCCACCCTTGATATTTTAAAAGCCGGTAGTAGGGGAATGTTGTTAGGTTACACACAAAAGATACTTGCACCTAGAGCAAGTTTTGTTTGGGGCAATAAGTAGGTTAGCTGGCAAAGTATCAAATTTGATAGAGCATAATCAAGATTACAATGATCTCTGTCTGATGATGAGGCCATTCAAGACCCATGTGTATGGCTAGGGTTCATCTGCCAATGGCATAACCTAAATAAGTGGTGTCAAACTGGTGGCTCGCAGACTATAAGGTAATATTTTGTGGCCTATGATGCTCTGAAATAAAATGAAAATAGAAAAAAATTGTCATAAAGAAAAATAGCATTTAGGGGAGATGCAGATAGTACCACACACACAATTCCCTCATTAATCTTTAACTACTGAAAAGGGATAAAATCATAAAATCAAAGTTGTTCATTTTAATTGAGTTTGATACCCATGATCTAAATAGTTACTCTGTAAATAGTCTTCTATCTATTGGGTATTCGTACTTTTAGCTCTGACGCTTTTTATTTGCTATATTTGGAATTTTGTATTGTCAGTATTGGTAGACACAAGTTGGCGTGCTATTTCCATACAAATTTAGATGTCTCCTTGCTTAGATGTCATTGCTGCTCATTTGAATATAAGCCTTGGAACACAAAATACTATTCCAATTGATATCTGGGAACCAACTGCATTCTTCACCACACTGTGAGTAACACCTGTATCTTCAGTGATCATTTCATGATGAATATCAAGCAAGGCGAGTATCATTTCATGGTGGGTAGCAATCAGAACTAACTGCTCTTGGATTGAAACCATCAATCCAACAACCAAAGGACCAGAAGAATGGTTGTACAGTAATAATTTATAAAGATTGGTGTAAAGTTTATGGAGAATTTGATAGGAAAGAGACAAAAAGAAAGGAGAGAAACACATTTATGGTAGCATGTTCACCTTAGCTCCTCTTGATGGACTATGTAGAACTGGGAGAAGAGAGAGAGCCTTAATTTACTTGGGACAATTATAGGTAGCCTAAGATATGAATATGCAGTAGTCAAATGTGTCACAAGGTCAGTGGTAAGTACACTTAAGGTCTCAGAGCTCACAGATGAGGAAATCTAATACCTGCATTAGTGAAGGCATGAAGGGGGTTGGGTGACATGGCAGGAAGAGAGAACAAAGGATTTCTGCTTCTATGCAACACAACTGTAAGGGGAAAATCAGTGGGAATAATATTTAAAGCAGGATAATGAATGTATTTGGACTTTATCTCTATCTTACCAAAGTGGAGGCTTTCCTATAGTGGAATACCAATTTTCCAGATTCCCTCTGTTATAAGTTGGAAAACATAGTCCTTACGTTATTTCCCTCCGTGTTAGTGCCACACACATCTACAGTTAAGTAGGGGTCAAGAGTCCATGTCCATGTTCATGAGATATACACTACTCAGGTTTACTTTGGGAAAATATGACATAATCAAAATGCCAACAAACAAACAAAATGAGGGGGATAAAAGGGGGAAAAACCCTGCTAAGGCAGTAAAACAAAAATCCATAGAAACAAAAATGTACAACATTGTCAGTCAACTCCCCTGAGGTATAAGGTGATTGTACTAATAACATCATCAGTGGTCCCAATGGCATAGCCCTCCAGAGACTGTTATGAAGAAGAGTCTATGGGAGGACATTTCCACCTTAAGCTATAACCCATGAGTTGTTGTGCATTTCTAGCTCCCATTTGAGTGTGCTCTGGTTAAGTAGGGGGATGGGTGCCTAGCAGTTCGAAACATGTCATGCCTCTGAGAGGTGGGCCTTGAGGCACTAAATATATGGTCATTCTGACTTACTCATTGATTCCCTCCAAGATCCAATGATTGCCACATCCACAGTCCCAGGTTGGTCACTCTTTGCTTCCTCTCCCATCCAAGTACCACAGTCCTCATCCAAGGGGACAGACCACTTTCAGGGAGGACTCAGTTCATTTAGCTGGTTCTCGGGTCCTGCTGGTGTAACCCCTAGGTCATGCCAGGCTACCTGAAAAGTCAGCCTGCATGATAATCATGGTGATATGTCCATGGTGTGGTTTACTGAAGCTTACAGAAATATTTGTAGTATGAATATAAATTCTCGCTAATTGCCCTTCTAGGTTCACTACAATAATTGTTTTGCATCCCTTTCTAATGTGAGGTTACTTCTCCCCATTCACTCACCAAACTCACTTAGGAGGAGAATTTGATTCTGTTTATGTTTCCTGCTTCATTTACTATTTTGAAACTTAAAAAAAAAATTTTTTTTAGGCATCACTGCCCTCTGGTGGTGGGAGTAGGAGGTCCAGCCTTTGCTCCTGGGAGCTGGAATTGAACCTCCAACCCAGTGGACCGCAGTCCCGCGCACAACCACTACGCCACCGGGGCTCAGCCCTTCATTTACTATTTTGTCCACATATTTCAGCCCAGTATTTCAACTGAAGGCTTGAATTTTCTTCCTTTTTTTTAAGTTTGAAAGGCTGAAATTGATCTTTCCTTAATTTACTAGTGTAAGTATTTTTGCATAATTTATAAGAATGTTTTAATTTATCTTCTTGTACTGGCTTTTGAAGTTTTCTGTTCAGTTCTTTTATTTTATCATTTCTTCCATGGGTTTGTAGTATGCTACATTGAAAACAAGTTTCGAAGTATCTTCTGATAGCCACTTTTATCTTTTCTGTCTTTTTAATGGCTTTTTCCTTTTTATATGTACGATGTTCTTAATATCATCCCACAACTTATCAGGTCTTCTGTCATAGACATGCAATCACAGTTTTTCTAGAGATGATTTCTAATTGCAGCTGGAATCTACATAAATTCACAGCTTGGCCCCATGGACTTGTTTTAGTTTTCTTCAGATTCAACCCAAACTGGCAAAAATCTATGATCTGTTTTCCAGTTAGTGCCTGGCTTGATTTAGTGGGTGATTTTGAACTTCACTATTTCTTTTTCTCACAGATGTAATCAATTTGATTCCATGAAAATGTGATGTCATAAGGGGTAATAGTTACTTTTTACTTATTTGAAGAAGGTATTTGTATATTTAATTTAATGAATTTTTAGATTTCATTCTCACACCAAACATAGAATATAGACATTAAAATTTCCATTTTTGGCTGCATAAAATGAGA
This sequence comes from Nesogale talazaci, assembly GCA_004026705.1. Classification (NCBI taxonomy): domain Eukaryota; kingdom Metazoa; phylum Chordata; class Mammalia; order Afrosoricida; family Tenrecidae; genus Nesogale; species Nesogale talazaci. The sequence continues at coordinate 104,394 of PVJH01003954.1, forward strand.
CACAGAAAGATTAAATAAATTGTCCAAGATCAAAATTTTTGATGTTATTAAGAAGGGACTCAACAAATTAACTAATTTTAAAAGTTAGTTTACACTATATTTGTTTAAATTATTTTTATAAATTGTGAATAAAATATTTTAAAATTACATTTATTACTTCTGTTTTTAAAATGTGATAGATATGAAATGTTTCATTGTTATTTTATATTTATATTCTTATTTTAATGAATATGGGCCTCATTTCACAAATGCATTAAGAACAATGAAATTTTTTTTCCATGAAAGTCCTGCTTTTGTACTAGCTCATATTTATCCTGATATTATTTTGATATTTATATAAAATATTATAAAAAAGTTAGCCACGGTATGAAATCATAGATTCTGAATCATTGCTATTTTCAATTTAAATTAGGAAAAAAGTTTTTGTTAAACACTCTTGCTGTATATAGTAAAGTGAAAAAAATTAAACATCTCTAACACAACACTTCTATTTTTAAGGATTTTACTCTGAAAGGAAAAGTTATCCATATGAAAACAAGGAAAAATTAATAAATAAGTACAGTAATATTTTAGCATTAGTAAAAATTATTAAATCCACCAAATATCCACCAAAATATCCTCTTCAGTTAAATATCCACCAAAAATCCTCTTCAGTTTTCCAGATAAGATCCTTTTCAAGTGCTAATTTGTAAATAAGAGATTTAGTATTCAATGTATGAGAAAAATGAATGCACGCAAGCGAGATGCCAGAAAACATTTCAGTGCTATCCTGTTGTTTTCTGTAAGAAATCTTAATTTGCCTTCATGAACTTGCTTTAAAAAAGTGTATATGAATATATTAAAATTAGACTAGCCAACATTTCTCTTCATGTTACTCATGTAACTTTAATATATTAATCATAAATCAGTAAAACTGTTTGGGGGCATTTTTAAGCTTAAAGGGATAGAGGTTTAGAGAGATTATTCGCAGTGTCACGTACAGTTGAATCCATGTTCATTTATGCACAACACTACGTGCAATGGAACAAAGCATCTCCAAGTCCTTCCCCTCCTTCACAGTCACTGCCACATTCCAATGTACTCCTGCAGCCACCGTGTCAGTGACCTCGTCAGGTCACTTTCTTCGTTCTTGATTCTTTCCCGAACTAGATGTGATGTCTTTCTTCAGGGTTTGTTGTCTGCAGACATCATGACGAGAATAAGCGAGATGAATTCTTCCAATCTCGCTTAACAGGAGCATTCTGGGAAGGGATCAGATTTTAAGTTGGACACAAGACAAGTATGCATTACCTGAATGAGGGAAACCCTTAGTGTGAGGCTCAGGCAGTCAAGGGTTTTCAGAGGTTCTGAAACTTAAAAATGACGCAGGAGGGCAAAGGAAATAGCCATGAGTACATGGTTTGCAGCCTATCAATACATCACTGTTACAGGTGGGACTCAAAAAAATGGCACCATGACACTACCTCAGTCAGAAGGACTTACATGCCTGGTTCAAAGTCCTCTACACAGGGTATCCAGGAGGTAATTCTTGACTACTAGACCCTAGAACCCTAATTCCATCAGACCACATGCAGGCAAACACCTGAGGGTGATGCATTCCTTTTCCTTGTGAACCAGCTAGAGGAGTAACAATCCTATCATACTCTGCTGGCAGACAGAATTATTCACAATGCAGGTGAATAGTCTGAAGGAATTCAGCAGAGACTGGATTCACACAAAGGCTCAGAAATGGATTTAGGAATTTCATTGGAAGCTGTAGTATTTCACAACTTGCTGCTCAGAAATTTAAGTTTTAGTACACAGCTGACCTACTTAAATGTTGAGCATATTATTTTTTTCTTTGAATTCTGAATATATTACCCATATAAACAACTCCCATTGTGATTCTGACTGTTAGTCACTCTGCATGATTTTCTTGCATATGAGTCCCAGAGCAGTGAGGTACTTCATCTCTTTTCGGCAGCATCACTGGCCTGGGGGTCAGCACTCCAGTGCTTGCCCAATAGAAACACTAAGGACCCAATCACAATGAATTTAAAAGTTTGATATTTCTAAAACCTACATCATGTCTGATTGATTGATTGACAAATCTTATCATTGATTCCCTTTACAATGTTCTGCATTTTTTGATTAAGAGCAAAGGTTTATGATACCTCTTGCAATGTTAACTGCCTTTTGGGGGGGTTTGTTAATCTTTCTGAGGCTTACTGTGAAAATACGTGGAGGTCATTATGGGCAAAGTACCACATGGAACAGGGCAAAGAGTGTTGCTCCCAGGGACGTCTAATTTCAAGTTCACCCTCATCCTCCAGAATTTCATAAATATTTAAAATTATGTGGTCTTATCAGGTTATTGATCCCATTATTTCTTATTTTCATAAATAAATTCTAGCCAAGACTCTGGTTATGCCTATCTTTCCATATTTGCGGGTGATGATTTGTATTGTAACCATAGTTCTCTCATGATCCCATGATTTTAATGGGGTTGTAGCGGTTGTGCTGCCTTGAAAAGTGGGGGTATTTAATTTCTGTATCAAATAAGTCAGAGACACAGATCACTTTAAAGTTCCAGGGAGCAAGGAAATATTTTTGAGGACTAAGGTGTGTCAAATCCAAGCTATTGTACATACACTGGAATTAAAAGATATTTTAGCTAATGGGGTCATATAAATCTAATAAAGTTAAGGATTTAAATGAAAATAAAAAAGTTTAAGAGTTGAAAACATTGGTAATAAGAGTTGTTTATTCTTTCCCTGTTTCCAAAGCTAAAAGTCAGAACCTAGCTGAAAAAGACCTCCTGTGTCCTCTACTGAACATACACATATATATCATCTATATCATCAGTGTTTGACTGGTGGCACACTCCTCCTTTTCCATGAGAAGAAGGGAAGGTTAAAGAGATTGCATCCTGTGTCCATATTTAGAACTGGCAATATGTAGTTAGTCTAATTTGTGTCAATCATGTTTTCCATGTTTTAAATGAAGAAACAACATACCAGGATTCATAATATAAATACTAAAGAATGTCTTTTCTTTTTATCTTCAATGGGCTCTTACAGCTCTTATAACATTCAACACACCATGTGTATCAAGCATATTTGTACACTTATTGCCATATTCATTTCCAAATATTTTCTACTTGGGCTCATGGTATAAGCTCCCCGTTCCCCTTTTTTTAATAAATCATTTTACTGGGGGCTAATAGAGCTCCCATCATGATCTATACATACATCACTTGTATGCAGACCACACTTGCATTCTTGTTGCTGTCATCACTCTCAAAATAGCGTCTCTCCACTTAGGCCCCCACTACCCGCTCCCCATATTTTCCATCCCTCCCCCACTGTTTTCTAATCACCATATGTATATCACTCTTGGACAAGATTAGCATTCTTTTCATTTATTTAGAAAAAAAACAGAAAAAAATTTATTATGGTGAATGGGGTGAAGATTTACTGAGGAGGTAAGTATAAATTCTCTATTCAAGAAATCATTCACGTCTTATTTTGCTTCATTGATTGAAATTACAATGTGACATTACTTAGTCCACTTCTTCCCTATGATTTCTGCTGCCATTTTTCTTTTTCTGCTAAGCCTTCTGAAATGATTTTTGGAGTAGAGAGTAGATGTCTTCAGAACACCTCACCCTTGATTACTGTCTCATACTCTTGACAGTGCTGAGACCCTATTCATTAAAGAAGACATACCCCACCACCAATCTAAGTTCTGTTAAATTATACTTTATGAAATTCTTTAATACTCCATGAAATTAAATTTTGTGAATTTTAGCTAATATATCATATCATTTGCAGTTTTAGCCTTACCATTAATTACTCAGTATGGCTTCTATAAGTGTCCCAGTAAGGCTTTATAGCATGAGTAATGTAGGGGAGATAATTGAGCAACAAAGGGATATGCACCCTCAGTTGTCAGACTAAGTGCTTACAGTAGCATCAAACCTTGATTTATTTGGGCTTATATTTTTTATCCTCTAAAATAAAATGAATTGTATGCATGAAGCAAACTTGATCTGTGACTTTAAAATTCTATTGGACTATAAGACTATCCCTCCAAGATTCTCTCTCTCTCTCTCTGTCTCTCTCTCTCTCTGTCTTTCTCTCTCTTTCTCTTTCTCTGTCTGATACACACATGCTCTCTCTCTCCAGGCATTTACAGCATTACATTTCTCACTGTCCTTGAAAAGATAGATGGATAACTTATAGCCATAATTATACATACTCACTAGTGTAATGAAGAGAATTAGAAAATGTGTACACAATAGCAGTGCAGGAGAGAGGATACATAATTGGCAACTATTAATCTAATAGAGAGAAAAAGAGACGGCTGGAATAATTAACACATGCCACATAGAGTGATCGTTTATGATAAGGATGGCTGAAAAGACATCAGCATTACTTAGCTTTCCCCACTGGCAAAGAAAACCAGAGTGAAAGCAAAATGAATCTCTGCCTCAGACAGCAGCAATCATGTTTACTGAGCTGTGGTGACTGTCGCCTCTTTATGAATCCATTTGGTAAATCTCCTTTAACCCCTGCCTTTTCTCCTAAAGGGGATAGATCTATATGTATATAAACACATACATAGACACATATATACATATATTCATATACATAAATGTTGATGTGTTCTGTTTTATAAAATATTTGTTCTTGGCAGCAGAGCTAAACACTAAAATTTAATTGTAAACAAACTTTAAAAAATTCTTAGAGAAATTTTAAAAGACACAGTCATGCATTTAAGAAGGGGACGCTCAGGATTATAGGATCTCTGATTACTTCAGACATTAGATAGAAGACATATCCCATCAAACAATTTTACTACATTTTGGGAAATTAAATCTATTAACATAGCATATAGACAAGGGAATAGAACACACAGAGTTTTGAACAACTGAAATAATATATTATTTATTCTTTTGTCACCTTTTCTACATAGTGTAAAGAATTTTACTAAAAATAATTGCAGTGTTTCAACATCATATTTATAGTTTACTATTCTGGATAATATTTGAATCTGTTGTATAAAACAAGAAGTAAAGCTTATGGAAATCGTTTCTGCAACATCTCAAAACAGAGAGGAGAGTGGGGACCCAAGGTCCACCTGTGACATGCACTCACAGGCGAGTCACGGGCATGAGACAGGCCAGTAATGTGCAGTGAGACAGTGATGAAACATACAACTTTCCTCTACTTCCTGAGGGCTCCCTCCCCCTAAATGTCATGGTCCCAGTTCTACCTTAGAAATCTAGCTGGGTTGGAGGAGGTACACTGGTGGAGATGGGAAATGAAAATGTGGGGAACCCAAAACAGAGGAGCCCCTTGGGGCCAGTAGTAGGAATGGAGCTACTGGATGGGGGAAAGGTGGGGTAGAGAGGGGGAGCCAACTACTGGGGTCTACACATAACCTCCTACCAGGAGGACAGACATTGGTGGAGAGGGCGAGGGGAGACATCGGGAAGGGTAAGTTATGACAAAACAATAATAATTTATAAAGTTTTGAGGGTTGGTGGGGGAGTGGGGAGCAAGGACGGAGAGGAAAAGATGAGAAGCTGATGTCAAGGGCTCAAGTGGAAAAGTGGAAGCTCAGAGAATGATGACAGCAGCAGGTATGTGAAGAAGCATCGCACAAATATGTATCTATGTATTGTGAAAAATGATGTATAAGCCCCCAATAAAATTATTTTTTTAAAAAATAGGTAATGCATATAAGTGAGCGCATGAAAAATTTCAAATCTCTAAAGATGAGCACGGAATAGGGGTTTCTCAGTGTAGGGATTTAAGGAGGGGGGATTAGGGAGAAAGGGGGTCTGATATCAAGGAGTTCAAGAAGGAAGGAAATATTCTGGAAATAATTTTGGTAGCAGTTGTACAACACTGCTTAATATGATTGAACTGTGGAATGATACAATGTTTAGGTTGGATCTTCATAACATGATTTGGAAGGAAACGAGGCATATTGATCATTATATCATTCTTTGGAAATAAATTGAATTCCAAGCCTAAGGACTATAATAAATACTTATAATTAGTGTATTGACATATTTTCCTCAGAAGTTTGTGTTGAAGCAGTACTTTATGAATGTTGAAGACTTTGAATATTAAATAAAAATACAATATAAAATACTGGTAATGTTGCATTTTGAATCTCAACAGCATGCAAGCCTCTACAGTATGCTATACTTTAAAGTAGACATAGGGTAATGTTCATTTAGATATATTATATTTCATCAATAAATTTAAGACTTGAATACAATGATAAGCCATTTGAATACACATTATCCAAATGATTGCTTAAGTTATAGAGAGTAACTCTCTGATCACACTCTACTCCATTTCTCATCGGTAAAGCTTATTTGGAAATAATTTATTAAGCATTCTAGAATATTAGACTTTAAGGTAAATAAATCTCTCTTTGCTCTTCATAAAAATGCTATGAGCTGTCTTTTATTTCTGTTTTAGTATAAAAAATATCCCCAAAGTTGGGAGTTGAGAATGAAACTCATTTTTCTCTGGCTCCAAAGTTTCTGATATTGCTTCCACATCATACTATAGTCTCTGTGACACAGATTCTAAATGGAAGTGCATGCAATATTTATTAAGATTAAACAATTTTGTATTTTCTGCCCTAGTCAATAATATCAATGATAGAATTAGAAAATGTGCACTATATAGCCCTGAATCCAGATATTGTTTTTAGTTGCCACAGGTTCAGACTTACAGAGAGCCCAAGCACAATGGAATGGATAATGCATGATCTTTCATAACCTCATGAGATTAATGCTATGTTTGAGCCACCGCTGTAGCCACAGTGCCAAGTCATCTCAAGGAGTGTCTTCATGGCTGATTCTCTCCTTGCCTTACCAAGAATCCTAAGCAACTGAGTCTGCACCACCTCAGTGCAATCCTGCATATAACAAAAGGAACGACTGTTTAACCCTGCACCATCCTCAGAATCCCGGGGAAGTTTGAGCTCCTTGTTGCAGCCTCTGGTTAAGTGTTTTCTTTCTTTTAACAGTCCCTCTATTTTATAAGCGTGATGTCATTGTCCACACCTTTCCTGGGAGTATGTCCTTTGTACATATGTACTAGTACTTAGCTCATGATAAAGGCTTGTGAATTATATATGACTCTACTCCTAGATAATGAGTGTTACAGATAAGAGTCCTACTGATTATTTATAGCCTCTACTTATACCATACAACCTGGATCATAGCTGCACATACATTCAGTATTTTTGAATAAATTGTATGAATATATATTTCAATAAGGTTAATTTCTTAGAGATGACTTTTAAGCATTTACTTCCAACTATATTTTTATGAGTTGCAGATATGATCAAAATGTATGGTTGTTGAGATGAGGCAGTATATAACATTGCAGAATAGAAGAATTAAATAAAACTTTATTTTTATTTACTAATATGCATGAATGGATATACAGTTATGCTCCCTTTCTGTCTGTGTGAATCTGCACACACAGCTTCCAAATATATGAAATCTAGTTTTGAAATGAGAACTGTGTGACATTGGGATCTGACCTCTAACTTCACAAGAGGATTGGAGAATCAGCATCCGAGGCTCAAAGCTTCCGCTCTCCACACTTTTCACCGAGTCTGGCACCAACCACCTCTCCCTTGGAAGTCTCTTCTTTTCTGGTGGGTTTGATGAGTCATTTTAATGGCCACTCTGAATGTACAGACAGTCCACTGTTGAGGTGTAAGGGGTCCCCGACACTCAGGTCCTCAGGGGATGACTTTTCGATTGTGGAAAATATGAAAAACCAATAGACAGACAGTGGGGCACAGGGATTCCTTGTCCCATGCCAGGACTGAGAGAGTGACTATATTTCCAATGGGCACATATAATGGGGTTTACAGATTTGTCATGAGGCTGGCAAGTCATACTGTTAACCTACACATAGTGAAGGGGCAATATCTTCAACAGGTAGCTTAATAAACAGGCAGTGAGATGAGTCAGCATTTCCACTTAGTGCTAATTGACCTTGAATGCCCCTGGTCCCTCTCCTGTGGCTTGCTTCATTTTACAGAGATTGGCTATGGAACCTGACTGTGCTTATCTATAGACAACCTCCAGGCACAGAAAGTAGCCAGACACACAAATGATTCATCTTATATAATAGCTCCTTTATGACAGTTTCTTTATGGGAGATATTGGAGGGGCTGTGTCCAGTCATGAGAATGAATATTAAGCTTTATTCATATCTGATGACCTTGAGGGTCTTCCCCCACCAGAGTCCAGCTTTCCAGACCCATAATTATGATGACTTAGCTGCATTACATTCTCATCTATCAGTCTAGCACGGTTCATGCTTACAGGGTTTATGAAGGAAACAACAGAGTGTTTATAGTTCAAGTTCAATAACGCTCAGAATACATTTCTTTGATCAGAGCAGCCTCTTCTCAGCCATTTCTGAAGAAGGCCTTTCTCTGGCCCATGGGCCTCAGCCTGGCCTGTGTCCTGCTCAGAAGTGTTACGAAGCTCTTGTGCCTAAGTGCTTAGGCACATTGATTCCACCATTGAGGCTTTGTTTAAAAGTGTTCAGCTCTAATTCTGAGTTTAACATGATGTTGTTGGTACTAAAGGTAATTATTATATGCTTATCACAATTGCAGATACATTTAATAGCAAATTTGATTAGTTGAACAAAATAGTATATATTCACAAAACATCTCATAATGATTTTGACAATTGTTTAGTATATCATCATAGACTCTGAAATTTAAATCAAAACACATTTATTATCTCAGAGTTATGGTTCTTAAAGAGACTCGGTACTGTTAGGTAGCTTCGCATAGGACTGGCACATCCATTACACCTGCTCAAAGGTTAAAATTTCTGGCCAGAAAGGGGTGGAACACCAAGGTGTGTTTTGCACCTGGATTGGTCCAACTGGGTCAGGTGAATTTAATACAGCCAATGGGTTTAACAAAAGTCATTGAGAGGAATTGACAAAGCAGGATCCCAGAGCCCACCAAGTGACTTTCTCAAGCATCTTTTAGGCAGACTGTACAGGGATAAGGAGCTTTAATGGTGTCTGTGTAAAGTTGAAACTTCTTCTAACTTTTATAAAACTCACTTGGACCCCATCCAGCCTTCAGAGTAAATTCTTTCTCCCATGAAGCCAGGGTCAAAGTCTATCTCTCCCAAGAGAGATCTTCATTGAATCTTCTGCTTCGAACTTCATAGGTTTGAGATCTCCTCTGAAGGTATTACTAGAGAAGCATCCACCTTCAACTCAATCTGTTCACTGTCGAAACTGAACTCAATGTGGCTCTACAACCCAGGCCCAGCTACATGGAATACATCATAGATGGCAGCATTCTCCTAGGGAGAGAGGGAGGTCTGTCCAGACCACGCAGGAGCTAACTAAGAGGGAGAGAGGAAGAGAGACACAGAGAGAGGGAGAGAGAGAGAGAGAATATAAGTGAACTGGTGAACTGCATAAGCACATCCTGGTCCAGGGAGCAACCAATGCACTGGGAGGACCTTGGGACTACAAGATACGATGCTCCTCACTGACCCACAGGGCTACAGAGGACAGCACTGGAGACACAGTGCAGGAATTGTGCCTAATCTGATCCCCTATACTGGTGTGAAACATGGCGGGAACACAATAAAGCAGCAAGGGGAGACCTTGGGATTGGTGGGTGGGGTGTGACACTTGAAGAAATCTGATTGGAAAATATTCAGAAGAGTTAGCAGACAGATGTGAAACTGTTTATAGGTCTGCTTGTCTTTTCCATTTTTCCTTTTTTTTCCTTTTCCTTATGTCTGTCCATGTGGGAAAAACAGGATAACCAATCTTGTTGAAGAAAATAATGGGACTACAGTTTGGCGGAGTGTATGGGTGCATTGGAACAGAGGAGGTAAGAGAAAGGTAAGGGGGAGCCAACAATCTCAGGGACAAGGGAACAGTAAAAGATCTAAAACCAATGGTGCTGAGGGCACAGAGTGACTGATGGGATTTGATCGAGTGTAATGTAGCCGAGAGAAAGTACTGATACTTAATGAAGGTGGAACATGATCGTGGTACCAGAGGAATCTGAAAATAAGTAGAGGAGAGGACTAGAAGGCAGCAGACATTTATAGTGGTATAAATATAGGCACGTACATATGTATATATATTAATATATAATGATAGGAATGTAGGTCTGTGTACATATATTTAAATGTTGAATCTTAAGGTAGCAGACAGACATTGGGTTGCTACTCCATTACCCCCTCAATGCAAGAACACTTTGTTCTAATAACATGACATTTTGTGATGCTTTCCTTCCCAGCCAAAGTCAAATTGGTATAAGCAAATGAGGTGAAGAAAGCTGATGACTCCAAGCTATAAAAAAGATACGGCATCTGGGGTCTTAAGGGCCTGAAATTAAATAAGAGGCCATCTAGCACGGAGCCAACAAACCCACAGAGAGGAAGCGTGTGATCACAAAGTCTGGATGGGATCATGTATCAGGTATCCGAAGACCCAAAACAAACAGACAGACACCCTGATGCCAGTGATGGGGGTCAGAGAGGAGACCCAATGCCCATCTGTAGACAATTGTACAGTCCCTAATAGAAGGGTCACAAGGAAAGAAGGAGACAGTCAGGGTGCAGCCCAGCACCAGTGGAACATACAAGAAAAATCTAGTTTTTTTTAATGCTTCCTACCATTATCATTACCCCAGTTCTGCCTTACAAATCTGACTAGATCAGATAAGAGCTCTTGACACAGAATCCAGGACACATAATCCCTTTTGGAAATAGTAATGGGAGTAGCACTACCATGAGGATAGGGGAAAGGTGGGGAGAGAAACAGGGAATGTACTATAGTCATCGACATATAGCTCCCTCTTCCCCTGGGGGACAAACAACAGAAGTGTGGGTAAAGAGAGAACAGACAGTGTAAGATATGAAAATAGTAATTATTTATCATTTATTAGCGGTCCACAAAGATGGGAGGGTGAGGGACGGAGGGGGAAAGGGAGCTGATAGCTCAAGCAGAAAGAAGATGTTTTGAATATGATGATGGCAACATATGTACAAATGTGTAGATACAATTGATGTATGGATTGTAATAAGAGCAATAAAATTTTTATTAATAAAAAATTCTGTGTCCTGGTTCATTATTGGTTATTGGGTGTAAGCCACTTGTACCTTCTAAGATCTGCCCTCTGCTTATGTATACTGTCTGTGTTAGTCCGGGTAGACTAGAGGAACAAATTCAAAGACACGCATATGGATATAAGAAAAGGTTTATATATAAGAGGAACAGGACATTGAGAAAACATCCCAGCCCAGTCCAGGTCAAAGTCATTAGTCTGATATAAACCCTAATGCCCAAGATCAGTCTATAAAGTCTCCTTCCGACTCACGAAGTCACAGGTCAGTGGGTGCAGAGTCCCGGTGATGACAGGGGTCTCCACATGGCCCCACGCTTCCAGGGCACAGGGTCCATCAACAGCATGCCGCTCCAGCTTCAGAGGTCTGGGTCCATCAAGGCAAAGCCGTGTGGTCTCTCTGCTGGCTCCTCGAGCTCCTCAGACGCTGCCATCTTGTCTTTTCCGTGACTAATTGCCTCTGAGACTAACTCCCAACAACTGGGGAAGATAGCTTCTCATCTTCACGAGGGAAATATCGCGAGATTTCCCAGAAGTCTCAGGAGAAAGCCATGCCCACATAGAGGCCTCATTGGCTACTCAATGGCTAGCTCCAGTTTAAGAGGCTAGACTCTGCCCCTACATTTCAATCATAAAATTAACATAAGCACATGACTGCCACACTGTCCACAATTACTTTCTTGTACTTACTTTCTTATTGCAATGCAATAAATTATGTAAGATGAACCTTATAGTCATAATTTTATAAGTCCAACAACAATAGCAAAAACCTTTTTCTCTAAAGGATGTGGAAAGGGAGATTGAAGAGGATGATGGTAGCTCACGTAGTTCAGTTGTGAGAGATGGTTAGCAGGTTTCATCATGATAAAAACCTGGTATAAAGTGAGCTATCTCAAAACAGGAAGAGTGGGCCTCACTGCCATCAAGGAAGAAGTGTTAAGAATCAATATTCTGGCCTCTGAGATCCCTGTGTTTTGAGCTTTCCCTAGCCAGGGGCAAAAAGCGTTGACATCAAAGGAGTGAAAGCAGCAGATCCTATAGCTGGAGTGGTGTGCTACACTCTGTATTTTAGCAAGAGATATGCTTGTGAAGTGTCTTAGATGTCTTCATGTCCAATTAATGGAAGACGTTTGTTTGCTGGTCAACAAGACTAGAGGTGAGCGCTTTTAGGGCAAGACTTAAGGTGAAGTGAAGGGATCTTTGGTTATTTATCAACAGTGCTAAAATAGCTTTGTTGTATTACACAAATTGGCTAGAAAGCTGGCAAAGGAGCTCAGGGTAAGAGAGAGTTCTGCTTGCATGTCGGACAAAGAGGCTGACCAAAGAAGTCTCCTGAGAAGTCTGATCCCTAATCAGCCATCTTCCCTTATCCATCCATAATTGTCCATTTGCTCTGTGGGTTCTATGTGGCCACTGAAATGAAATTGAACTCAGATAGGAATTAGACACAATTTTGGCATAGGAGGTAGGTGTTAGAATTGACTAGAAGGGCTGAGCCCCGGTGGCGTAGCGGTTGAATGCGGGACTGTGGCCCACTGACTTGGCAGTTCAAATCCAGCAGGAGCAAGGCTGGGCCTTCCACTCCCACCAGATGGCAATGATGCCCCCCACCCCGCCAAAAAAAATTAAAAAATAAAAATTGACTGGAAGGAGTGTTTTGAGGGTGGAGGTTTTGAGGGTGGGATCCCAGTCTCATAGGAATTGGCCTCGAGCAGTTTATTTTTCTTCACCCTTGCATAGTTAGAAGAGACCAGAAATCATCCCTACACTTATTTATGTTTTTGCCATCTCCTTACACGGTCACTTGCTTCTTCAGATTTGCATACTCCTTTCTCAAAGGAGTCAGTCTTGAATTTAGACAAAAGTGAATGTCAAGAGGCAGGTCCCTGAATGAGTAAGATCGAATCTCTCGTTAGGATCTAAGGAACGCAGGTTCAGATTTGACTGTTTATGTGTCTTATGTTTATATTTGACCAGTGAATATCAACTGTGCTATGAAGGACCCAGAACACTGATAACAAAAACAACAAAGCGACCCACTCCCATTGCGTTAATTCTGGCTCAGAGGGACCCTATAGTCAAATCGCCTCAGTGGGCTTCTGAGCCTGTAAGTCTTTAACAGGAGCAGAAAGCTTCATTCATGTTTCCTTACAGAGAAGAGCACTACATTAAGATAACAGTATAACACATGAAAACATTACAAACACTAGCATTGAATCTTTAAAGTTTTAGGTCCTCTGGGTAAAGTCAAACTTTTTAATTTGTTGTTTTCAACAGAGTGCGGTGCTGATATAATGGGCTCGTATTAATTATTCACTCTCTGTCTTCCCCAAAGGCATATCAACCTTGGAAGAGGCAGATGATTTAGTTATACTCCCTTCATGAAAACGACTCTCTAAAAAATTATCAAGTGTATTAAGTATTACTCGAGAGCTATTTGAGAGCCAATCAATGGCTTTCCCTTTTTTACCTTTAAGAGAAGACACTGTATATGGATCTGTGATACCAGAGGACAGGAAAAAGAGTTAGTAAAAAGACACACAAAAAATATTTGGAATGAAGTTGATATCATCTGGCCAAGAAGGCATTAATAATGATAGTGAAATTAAAAGTACAATTCTCCTTGATATGAGTGAATGATTCAACAATCAATTGTGGGATATGTAAATTATGTGCAAATACATCTGCTTTAAAAAAAAAGAAAGAAAACGTGATACTGTACCTTTTTTTTAAAGTAAATGCATTATAGATATTTCCTGATTGGCTGATTTGATATTCTTTAGAAAAAGGCAAGACAAACATAAGGAAAATTTTTTGCTCATCTTACAGATGGTATGCAGTCTTTTTTATTTATGGAATGGTATGTGTCTCTCTGGTAATTTCCAGTGGGAGCAAAAACATGAACTACACTTGAAAGAACTTGGTATGCAGCATGGTAAAGGAATTATTCATAGCAGAGGAAGCATGTATTTACCCAACCTCTTCAGCTATTTCTATATGAAAGTAAAATGATGCCGTTTATAAAATATAGCTAATTTATATGTTTAATATACTCTATTCAATTCATAGAGGGTATTGTCTATGAATAAGTGATGTAAAATTCTAGGCATTTAAAATTAGGTCATATTGCTCAGGGCTCAGCAAGTCATTCTAAAAATGGGCCTTTCCTCATTTAACTTAATGAGAAAGATTAGGGTTTTTTTTTTGTAACTTTCCAGGTGTGATTTGATGCCTTTGGACATCTTCTCTCTGTTTGCAATCCAATTAAATTAAATTAAATTGTTCCTATGAATGCAATTAAGTCATTTGGTTTATAGCAAGGAAGTCATTATTTTAGAATTAGGATAAAATTCCAGTTTCTACTTATTTTTTTCTGCTTTGTAAATATCAGTCCCAATAAGTGTGGAATGCCATTCATTTTTGAAATAGGGGTTTGTCTCCACAGCTGTCGTTGCAGGGTTGGAAGGGAAGCACGACAAGCACCATGGCTAGCAACCTCAGAACTTGCCCTTCGGCACAAGCAGAAAAGAGAAGAAAAGGGCACACGGTAACAAGAGATTCACGGTCAAGGGAAAAAGATGTCAAGATAGGGCTGTAGCAATTCTTTACCGGAACTTTCGATCCTTGGGTCACATATATGAGCAGGACTAGATCACAGCACTCTTCTCCCTAAGGTAATTATCCCTTCAAGGGAGTCGGTACTATTCTCTCCATGATAAATATGACCATCACTCACAACTTGGTGTGTGTGTGTGTGTGTGTGTGTGTGTGTGTGTGTGCGGGGGTCGTTTAGTAGTAAATACGACAAACTAGTTCTTATTTCCAGCCTCATGGAGTAAATGCACATGACTCTAGAAATGACTATTTACTTCTGACAACTCAGCAAATCCTAGCCCATAGGCAGAGAGGTGCTATGAGTGGGTAGCCGAACACAGGGACCATCTTGTTTTGTTAAAAAAGACAAACAATTATATCCAGGGTTTTCCGGTTGAGTACAAAGGAAATAAATCACGTTTTGTTGAATTCACATTTGCATCTCTCCTTTGTTGTGTTTTTATTTTCAAACTTTATGTGTGAGTTTGCCTAATGAGTAGAATGAGCAAAGGGGGAGGAATGAAGACATTTAATCTTAAAGCCACATATATAAGCAACATATATATTGTATGTATATGTATGTTTTTATAAATGTTACTATCTTCTGATGTAAAATGAAAATATATCAATGCCTCATCTATATCACAGGAAGTATGTTAACACTCAATATGTTGTAACCACCTTTTTTTTAAAAGATACAGTTATTGGAGCATCTTACAGCTCCTTTAACAATCTACACATCAATTGTATCAAGCATGTTTGTACATGTTACTGTCATTAATTTCTAAACATTTACATTCTATTTGAGACATTGGTATCAACTCCTCTTTTTACCCTACTTCCATAACTCCCACCCTTGTGACCCTGCTTTAAATGATAATTTATTATTATTATCACATCTTACACTGAAGGGAGACAGAGATTGGTATAACCACCTTTTAAAATCATTTTAATACAGTTCTAACAGGAAAACCAAATCAGAGTGCTATGATTTCTGACTAGGATAGTTTCAATTTTTCTTGCTTTGAAATATATCATTGCTTCTGAGACATAAGAAGTTAGATGGCATCAATAAATAGTAGATAAAAATGAATTTTTAGAAACTCATGACTAATTTAAGCCATTAAAAATACAATTGTTATCTTTATTGAACTGAAATATAACAGAACAAAGTGAGGGGCTTGAAATTTTTGGACTACTGGGGAACTGTGAATGGGTATAAGCAGCAGTGGTGAGTGCCCTATTGTGTTAGTCCTGGTAGACTAGAGAAACAAATTGAAAAACACACATATGGATATAAGAAAAGTGTTTATGTACAAGAGGAATGGAACATTGAGAAAGCATCCCAGTCCAATCCAGTCCACATCATAAGTCCAAATTTAACCCATATGTCTGATACCAGTCTATAAAGTCTTCTTCCAACTCATGAAGCACATGCAATGACACCAGGACAATCACAGACCAGTGGGTGCAGAGTCTTGTGTATCCAGTGACAGTAGAAGCATCCCTGCTCTGACAGTTGTCTCCCTATGGCTCCACATTTCCAGGTTCAGGATCCATTAGTAGTATCCAGTGGCAGTAGAAACATCTCAGCACTGGCAGGAGTCCCCATGTGACTTCTCCGGCCCGAGAGGTCTGGGACCATTAGGGCAAACCCATGTGGCTTCTCCTCTGACTTCTCCAGGTTCTGGGCACCCTGCCATCCTCTCACCTCCAATTGGAAAATATTGCAAGACTTCCCAGAATTTTCAGGAGAAAACCATGCCCACACAGAGGCCTCATTGGCTATCTCCAGATTGACAGGCTACACTTCACCCCTACACTTCCAGTGTGACTGCCACACATACACATGCTGGATAATGAAGGATGGAATCGTTCCAAAAGGCATATGGAGCCGTAGGTCAAGTAAATAGGGGAATTAACTTGAGTAAGACTCCCATAGCTTCTAAAGAACAAAAAATCTTTAAAATTTACACTGTTACTATTACTTCAAAGACTATAGTTTCAATGAAGATGAAAATATCAGACATATCTTTGAGATCAGAAATACATTACTCTTCCACTTTTGTCTTATTTATGTTTACAATGTTACAACTATTCACTGTTGTTCACTTTTCTCTGGGGATATAGCATACTGTCTTAACATTTCAGAAAATAAAACTGCTATCATCCCCTCAATTTACATTCAGGAAAACCTTATAGGACAGAGAACTGTCTCATAGTTTCCAAATTCCTGGTTCTTTAAGGAAACAGACTTCTACATCTTTCTCAGGATGAGCAGCTACTGCGTTAAAATCAATGACTCTATTCAACCAGGGTCAACCCTACTTTGATAAGGATTTCTTTTTCTCTCTTATATTTTAAGTGCTTTTGAACATCAGGAGTAAATCTGCTTTCACTTTCTCAGGCAGTGTTCCTATATTAGTCTGAACATTTTCACCGGGTCATTGTTTGGAAGTAGGTTCCCATTCCTATTCCCTACCAGTTCCCTACTGGAAGCTCCAGGGAAGCGCTTCCATGGGTGACCATGATGTTATATGGGATGCTTGTGGCATCATTTCTGAATCACAGCAGCACACAAGGCACCACGGTAAAGCAAATTGACAGATGGTTAATGAGAGTAAAACCTAGGCACTTCTAAATCAATATTGGCAGAATGGAACTTGAAGAAAGACGGTAAAGAAAATTCCAGGCTCTTAGATTCAATGATATTTTAAATAAAGAACAAGTAGCTAATGATGTGGAGTATAATAACACCCCTAAAAGTATATCAGATGATCATAAAAAGTTACGTGAATAGATTCTAAAGCTGATTCTATTTATTGTTTTGCATTTTCTTTTCATAAGGAGGATACTTTATAACTAGGGATGGATGGAAGTGTTTTGTGCAATAATTCTGAACTATTTGTGTGAAGTTGCTAGTTCCGGGGCTTAGCCTAGATGGCTTAGTGGTTGAGTGCAGGACTGCGGCCCACTGGCTTGGTAGTTCAAATCCAGGAGCAACTTTGCAGGAGAATGGCTAGGCCTCCCACTTCCACCAGAGGGCAGTGATTCCTAAAAGAAAGAAAGAAAGAAAGAAAGAAAGAAAGAAAGAAAGAAAGAGAAAGAAAGAAAGAAAGAAAGAAAGAAAGAAAGAAAGAAAGAAAAGAAAGGAAGGAAGGAAGGAAGGAAGGAAGGAAGGAAGGAAGGAAGGAAGGAAGGAAGGAAGGAAAAGAAAGAAAGGAAAAGAAAAAAGAAAGAAATTGCTAGTTCAAATATGAAAGACCATTTCAGAAAGAAAAGTTGTTACTTGTATGGACTTATAAGGAGAACTAGTGAGCAATTGGCATACAAGTTAATCAGGAAAAGCCGTCCTTTATTTTGGGATTGTTCTCTGCTCCTCTCATCATAGTATACTCGCCACTGTCTGCTTGATTTCCATTAACATACACTAAGTAACATCCATTTAAGCTTGAGAACTTTGCTATCATTGACAAAGTCCTTAACTGAGGAAATACTATTTTGACTTTTAGCTTTGTTCTTTGATGATACACTTTTCATAATTCGTTCATGTTCATCTGTACCTACAACCTGTTTTTTTCCTTTATTACTCCTAATCATTTTTTAAATTTTCCTTTCTAATTTTAAAAAATTGATGTCAGTCTTTATGTACTTTAGTTCCTTAATGTTTTTCCAAAGGTCCAGGTGTTTAATGGCTTCTGAATACACACACACATACACACGAATGGGTGTTATCATAAGTTCTATTGAGTCAGGTGCAACTCATAGCAATTCTATGTATATAGAACAAAACAGTATGTGGTCTTGTATCAGCCTTATTGTTGTTAAGTTGCAGTCTCTAAATGTATATAATTGTTTTGTCTCTGTTCTCTTTTTACTACATTAGCTCAGCTTCCTTAGAAGTTGTGTTGAACATTGCAGAATTTTAGGTTATTTGCTGGTTGTTTGTCTCATTTTTCAATAGCTATGACTAATGATCTATTAATAGTACTAGTAGTAATGATATTATTGCCTTTAAGTGAAGTCCCACTTGGAATAATCACTTTTAAGCAGAATAAAGATGCAATCCACAAACTTTCCACCATAGGGATAGGGACTCTTTGAAAGCAGATCATCAGGTCTATCTTCTGAGAAGCTTCTGGGAAGGTATTAGGTCTCCGTTTTTCACCAGTATTTCACCAGATTCTTAACTCATTTGTGTAGGTAAAGGATCTCATCGGTATAGTTTATCCTTAGTCCACTTAGAGGTATCAAATTCAAATATAATTTGGGGTGGAGTTCCAATGTATCATAATGAATTTTTTCATTCCTTTATCCTGTCATTTGAAATGAGCAAAATCAAGGAAATGTATAATTTGACCTGCTTGATCTTTTATTCTCCAACAGCAAATGCCAGGAGCAGAGCGTAACCTGTGGAGCCAAGATCCCTGTGCAGTGAAGAGCATGCATTCAGGGGACAGTTACCCAATCAGTGGAGCCGCGGCAGAACTAGGAGTCAGAAGAGGGAACAGACTGTGGACTTTCCCACCCAAGGAGCAAGTAGAGGTGCATGCCTTTGTGCTGGATGGGGCTTGTGGAGAGGGCTATTGCTGGGCCCTTTTTGGGAGAACTAAGCTTGCTGAGTCATGAAAGCACTTAGACTGCCATTAGCTTGAGACTTACAGGAAAGTCTATTCCCTTTGGGCCTTTATTAGACAGGAAAGTCTATTCCCTTTGGGCCTTTATTAGAAGGACTGAAAACAATGTGTACCATGTCCTGATAAATTATCCTGAGTCTTTCTCACTGCGATTACAACTTTC
The DNA here is from genome assembly GCA_004026705.1 of Nesogale talazaci. Taxonomy (NCBI): domain Eukaryota; kingdom Metazoa; phylum Chordata; class Mammalia; order Afrosoricida; family Tenrecidae; genus Nesogale; species Nesogale talazaci. The sequence continues at coordinate 123,936 of PVJH01003954.1, forward strand.
AGCTTCGTTACTTCAGTTGTGTCAATCGTGAATTGTGCGTGTGTACTTCTTTATCACCTTTACAATGAATATTAAGACCCCAAAAAGTAAAACAGGGAACATTAAGATATTATACTCTTTTTTTCTTGGGGGGGGGGGGCATCACTGTCCTCTGGTGGTCGTGGGAGCCACCCAGCCCCGCTCCTGGAGAGCAGTTGCTGGATTTGAACCTCCAAGCCCTTGGACCGCAGTCCCGCACTCAACCACTTACGCCACCGGGGCTCAGCCCGATATTACAATCTTTATACCGATTTCCTCACTTCCAACACTACACTCAACTCATTATTAAATCCAAATAAGAATATATTCCTTTTTCTTTTAATCTGTGCCATTCTAATTGCGAAAGATTTCCACCTTTAAAATTAACTGTTGTGATGATATCTTAAATCTTTCTTTCACTTTCTAGCATTTTCCTAAATAAGATCAGTTTTGAAGACATTACTGGGTATGTGCTAAAAAATACTCATACCTTATCTCATTTTTTCATTTATGAAAATAAATGAGTAGTTCTCTATGTAAAATACTATTTAAATTAGTTTACTAATTATCTGAAATCATTAAAAATTTATTTACATACCAATAGGCAAATTTACAACCTCAGATCATTTTTCAATGGAATGGTTAAATTGCTTTTCTTGATACTCCTTCTGTGACTGAAAACCTGAAATTATTACCATTGAGTTGATTCTGATTTATAGTGACCATATCCTTAGGATTTCTGAAATTGCAGGGTTTTATAAGGGTACACAGTTCACACTTATTATAAAGATGACACAAATTTGTAAAGAGCAACTCCTTTGTTTTACAATGTAATTAAATGGATCATATAAAGAATAGTTTGTCACAGGTTAGAAATCATTAACATGTATTGATTGATTTATGCATACGAAACTCATTCATTTTACAACATCTTTAGAGTGGTTGCAGAAAATGTTTAAAACACATTAAAAGAAGAAATAAATAAATGAAAGACTAAGGAAAAGCCAAATAACAATGCATGGGTTAAAGCAAATACACAAATCATCATGTCTGGTCCAGGACACACTTAAGAGAAATTTAGTTCTAAATTCCATGGTTAAAGAAAAACAGAGAAAACATATATGGTAAAAGTATTTTTACTGGTGTTATGCAAATTTCAAAGTTATTTCAATGTAATGTTTTCTAAATTTAAAGATTAGGATAAATTCTTTCTAGGACTTTGAAAATCAACTTTTGCTATTATTGGTCAAGATTGATAATAATATTCTAACTGGTGAACAAATAAGAAATATTGTCTCTCACCACTCTCTCAACAGAAACCGATAGTCCATATACGCAGATATTTCAACATAGATTTGATTATTATAAGCTCTTTGTTTTTTCTTTTGTTTTTTGGGCATCACTACCCTCTGGTGGTGGGAGTAGGAGGCCCAGTCTTTTCTCCTGTGGAGTCGCTGCTGGAATTGAACCTCCATCCCAGTGGACCACAGTCACGTGCACAACCACTACACCACCGGGGCTCAGTCCCTGATTATTGTTAGCTTTAACAATAAAATTATATTTTGTTTATTTGAGATAGCCCAATTTTCTGAGTTATTTTATAACTATATATTGTATATATCACATATGTATATATAATTTAGGATAGTTATAAGTCTGAATCAACTTGATGGCAATAGATTTTATTTTTAGTATCTAGAGAGCAACATTTCCAGTAGTTCCCCATTAACTTTCATCTATGCTTATTCGGCAGAATGATGTGACATAATAACTTTGAAGTGATGATCAGATTGTTATGATATGCATAAATGAATAAAATTCCCTCTTATTAAAAAACAAAACACATAGATATGTCTTCAATAAGCAACCATCTTTGCTTGGTCTCAATTTCCCTCTATTGACAATTGTGTGATGCACACAAACTTCTGAGATTAACTACTGTTCTCTTTTTCTATGAGAATTAGCACAAATCTTAATGGAGAAAAACAAAATGCAGAATATCAAATATAAAATGATTGTTTATTAATGCTGTCCTTTTTTTATTTCTGATTCCATGGAAGAGTAATTGAGAATTATGTAACATTATAAGATGAAGATAAAATTGATGTATAATACACATTGGTATTATTGTCTCTCCTTTTTATGACTCATTTGTCGTTAAGCACATCTCCGAATACAAATTTTGATCCTTTGATACTAGATGATCCCTGAAGCATTATTGCTCTAATTCTTTTATGGAGCTTGCTGATGTAGTTAATACTCTTTGTTCCTGCCGTGCCCATCACAGCAGTTCATGTCTATTTTGTTTATTCTAATTAAAGGAGAGATATGCAGGAACATCATGACCCACACCATGGGGGTCACAGGAGTAGTGCTAAGTTGGCATCTTTCTGCAATTGTAATCGTCTTTGTAATAATCCTGACCATACTGCACTCATTTATATTCTCTGGCTCTCTGGTTAATTAGATTTGCAAGATCTATACAAGGCCTTATCCTGTATCACAAAGAATATGCACTCAATTTTGTATAAAGGATTAAAAGTGGAAATTTCAAAATTTGCTTCTGGTAATTTTTTTGGATAAGTACATTTAAATGCATAGTTTTAATTCAATATATCTTCCAAAAATAATTATTGGTAGCAATCAAAGCTTATTAACTATTGTTCTATTCTTTCTCATTATGGAAGAAAAACTATACCACCCTTTATATTTCTTTCTCACTGAAAAGAAGAATGCTTATTTGTGTTGTGTATTTTGCTGTGTCTGAAATACAGTGCTGCCATAGGAGATGAATTCACACTGGAAGACCAAATAGAACTATCTAGGAACAAGTACAGCCAGAATGCTCCTTAGCAGTTAGGGTAACAAGACTCACAAACTATGGCCGTGTTATCAGGACGACCCATTCTCTGGAAAAGGATGCTGTGCTTCATACAGTAAAGGCCATGGGAAAAGAAGGACTTTGAGGAAATGGATTGGCAGAGCGGCTGCAACAAGAGACCCCAGCATGATTGTGAAGGTGAGGAAAGACAGAGAAGTGTTTCATTCCATTGCACCTTAAACAATAACACATGTTTTTAAGTAAATGAATAACTGGGGTTAGTGGCTGTTAAGGATCTATCTTGCATGTATTTGATTACACACTATTTTCCTTCATTAAGTTATATCTTGTAATATTTATAATTAGTTACATGTATTATTTTAATGAGTGAAGATCAAATATAAATATAATGAGTGCACATGGCTTTTTAAATGGCTGATATATTAACTATTGACACACAAATTCATATTTATGTCTGTAATGTATAAATAAGTTCATTTTGCCCATAGCTTAGAAGAAAGTACTATAAGAATTTTGTATTTGTTGAATATCTCCTATTGTGATGCACCTTATAAATTATAGAGACTATTCACAGAGGCAGCATTATAATTTTAGTGAGAACAAAATGAATAACTATTATTCATATTAGTGAAAAATGACTTTTAAAGCATGAGATAAGTCTGATCCTTTTGTTTTCTATGTAAGTCTACAAATGACATCGACTTTTGTATTAGTTATAGTATGAATATTTCTCATATGCATGATAAAATGTTGGAAAGAGAAGAGGATATTTGTAAATCCCCAAGGGTTTATCTAATATTAATACTACTAACTCTAAATATGCTGCTATAATTGTCTGAAGTACTAATGGTAACCTCCGAACAAGGAGGCTCCTATTCTGAATGTGCACCTCCAAGCTGAGACATGCAGTTTTCTACGAACTTGCTTCTGTTTTTGATAAGTGCTGGGCAAGAGAGCAGTCAGACTTGTGCATCCACAAATCAGTCCCATGGACCAGTAGGAAGATGATGACAGAGGACAATATCCCCACTTACATTTTCTAATAAAGATCGAGGAGAAAAGAGAACACAAACAGCTTCCTATGGGAAGTGGGTCTAGCTTAGCAGTTTCTCATTAACCACTTCAAAATCTATTAATCAGTCAACATAAATGATACTTCTTGATTAAATCTTTTTTGCATTGCAATAAATTTATACATTTCAAGTGAATATTCCCCCATTCTTCGAAATAAGTTCATCTTGACTGAGCACCAGTGGTGTAGTGGTTGTGTGAGGGACTGTGGCCCACAGGGTTGGTAGTTCAAATCCAGCAACAGCTCTCCAGGAGCAAGGCTGGGACTCCTACTGTCACCAGGGGGCAGTGATGCCCACCAAACAAACAGACAAAAGAAATAAGTTAATCTTTTCACAAAGATATATTTCAGTTCCTTGAGTGAAATAACCAGCAAGATTATTTTTGATTTGCAAAAATGTTCATTGAACTTTTACGTAAGACACTGCCAAAAAGCATGTATGTTTTTAGGGTTAAAATTAGAAATTTGTAAGATAGTGCATACACATGGAAGCACTCGGTTTGGGAATAAATAACATAGGTGAGTTACATGAGGAATGAGTCTTCTCTGATCAAAAATATTTACATAAATAAGCACTTAAAATTTTGTAATCAACATTTTAGCTCCTTCATAAGCGGGCTTTAATAAATGTTTTCCAAAAGTGTATCCCATGTGAACTTTTCACTGCCTCTCACCTGGTATAAGTGGACTGAAGATCTTTCAGCCCTGAGGCTTGGATCAAATTTTATAGAGGTTATGACTTCATTTGTGGAAAATCCCACAAGTTTTCATTTTTATGTGACATTGAATGCAGGGATTTGCATAGAAGATTTTCTTCTTTCAGTTCTGCATCCATCTTGTGACAGTCTATCATGTATTTTGATATGGTCAAATTTATTTTTAATTGGTATGCTTATTTGTCACTAAGCACAATCAAGTTTCCACTCTACTTTCTCCTCGCAAGGCCATATCTGATTCCCATAATTTTCTTTTTCTTCCTTTCTTTTTTTACCCTAACCTTAAGCCTAACCCATATCTTTCTAAAGTCCATTCTTTCTCAAGTTCCTTCTCTTGCAATCCAAAATCTTCCTCGCATACTCTAGACCAAATTTAGATGGCATAGCTGCATTATTATTATTATTATTATTATTATTGGAAACTGCTCATTTGAGATTAAACCAATATTCCTCAGAGGCTTTTCTGCTATTTTAGTTCCAAATAACTTGCCTTTCCTTTTGCATTTGTATTGTTGCAGTACAACTACAATTTGAAATTCCTGAAAATAAAGGAAATGTCTTTATAGCTCCTAATAAATTATATTGTTATGTTCTAATATCGCTTAATACTAGACACCTACGTTTAGAGCACATAGTACTCAGTAAATGACTGCATAATTCATGTAGAGGGACTTTAAGCCAAAGAATACTACAAAGATGTCTGATAGCATAGAAATTCTAATATATTTTTCTAAAGGTGTTCTTTTTAAAAGTAAATCTGCAGGTACATTTTCATTTTTCTTTTTGCAAATCAGATGACATTATTATTGACATATTTGCAAATGTGATTGATATTAATATACCCCTACATCTATGTACTGAAGGTGTTACTGTATTAAAAGATCAAGTTTACATTCTTAATAAATCTTATGCACATAGTGACATTTTCATACTTGCTTTTTGCTTTTGTGTTCTGCACATTGGATTGTACCCTCCTGTTATGACTGTACTTAGTGACAACTAAGCACACCAATTAAAGATAAATTTGACCATATCAGAATACATTATAGACTGTCACGAGACGGATGCAGAACTGGAAGAAGGAGAAAATCTTCTATGCAAATCCCTGCATTTAATTTCACATAAAAATGAAAATTTGTGGGACTTTCCACAAATAAAGTCATAACCTCTATAAAATTGATCCAAGGTTTAGATATATACTAATATTTTATATGTTGCAACTCTACAGATGAAGTGAACAAAATGTGCAAAACCTCCTTGAATCTAAAAATTTATTGGTTTGAGATGCTCATATTGGTACAATTTTTTATTGGTTCACAAGGAATCCAATTTCCAGGTTCATTACCCAAAACAACACAGAAATTTGAAACAAGAAAATATCTTGGTGCCTGAACTATAGATCAAACTGTAATTCATATACTTCGTTCCCTTATGGATTCTTAGGATAAGAAGAAAGAAAAAGAAAAAAGGCAATTTTTCTGCCCACTTGATCGATGTTCCATTTGACCTCTGTAACGCCCTCTTACCATAACCTTTTAAATACCATCTGCTCTTTTTGTGAAGTGTGTGATGGGAGGGAGTCACTTCCAGACAGCAATTGATTATAAGAGCATTAATCAAGGGCATGGATTATCTGTAGCATGACACTGTGTGCTGTAGTTAAGCAATCTGGCCTTCAATGTGATTGGAAAGGGTAATCCTTATGTGAAATCCTAGAACCGGCTCAGCATCATACGTTTAAAGAGAGCAGAGCAAATAATGCATGAACAATTGTCGGAATCTATGATAAATTTCAGCAATTTGGGGGCTAATTTGTTTACTCAGTCTAATAGGATTGGATTGATTATAATATGCTCTCATAAAATGCTAGACAAAGCTCAGATGTTTGTTCTAATCACAGAGCACAAATAAAGGATAATAAGTCTTTGCTTGAGACTTGACAAGCCCTGGCATTTTCTAGTATAATGTGACTAATATAAATACCTGATGTTTTTCTCCCCTAGTAGTGAGTTAATTCTAATACCAAACTATATGAAAAAATATCCAGAAATGTGAAGTACAAAAAAAGAAGGTTTTCTTAAACTTCCATTACAAAAAAAGAATTCTAAATTTCCTTGAAAATCTTTCTAAATTATTACTAATTACAAAAGTCTTTTCATTACACACTGCTAATAATGAGTTACTAAGAAATGCTAATGTGCTTATATGCTTGTATCCATGAGTCAATTTGTGTGCATTGGAAGAGGCAGGGGAGAAGGCAGGGAAAAATGGTAGAGGAATGGAGAGAGGAAGAGGTGGAAGATAACAGCAAGGAAAGAGATAAAAAAGTAAGAAGGAGAATGCTTAAATGTAAGTTCTTCTTAATCTTTTATGCTTTAACTATTTCTCCAGGGCAATCTTTCTTGTTCTTTTTTATTATTTTAATAATTACTATGAGCACATGTTCAAGTCAAATAGTATTCAACATGTAATCAGTGATATAAGTCACTAATCTTGCTTTTAAGAAAGAGATACTAATCTTGATGCAAGCAAAGCAAAATTGTATTTGATGATCCTAGATATCTCATTGGGATGGCTGATGATTCTATTAGGAAAATTTCAAAAATCAAGAGTAAAATTAAAAACAGAATCACAGATAATGTCACAAATAAAAAATAATTACATTAGTCTGACATCACTGCCTTTCTTTCACACTGGGCAGTACAGCCAATAGATACTGCTGCCTTGAAAGGACTCTCATATCTGCGGAAACATAAGATGCACATGTGCTCCCCAGAAGTCCACAGATGAGGCAGAAAAGAAGCAGCTGGTCACTCAAACTCTGTCTCTCAACCCCCTTTACCTTTCATGTCCTCTTTCTTCAGTCAGATTTTATTAGTTAAGATTGTTATTGGGAAAGCTTACATGGTATCCTTTCATAAAGCAAATAGTATCTTGTGTCTTTTCATTTTATATCATTTAAATTTGATTATAGTTTTCAAAATGTGTTTTTATCTTTTAATTTATAAATATTTAGACATATATTGAATGAAAATATAAAGGATTTCTATTATTTTTTATTTCTTTAAAACCTCTAAATAGTCAAACCCATAGCTATAGAGTTCATTCTGACTTAAAAATACCCTATAATTGGTTTTCTTCAAATGTGTCTTCCCTCTGTTCTAATCCAGTAAAAGTTCCTGTCAATCGAATTTCTGGTGGCTTTATTGGGGAGGTACATTTAGACTACCATAAAGTGTGCCATTCAAACCCAGTAGCTGTTCCTTTAAAGATGGTGCTTGGCACAATATATCCATTTATGTATTTTGAAAAGTGATGTACAAGCCCCCAGTAAAATGATTTTTAAAAGGATTTATAATTTTAGAAAGCCTCTATAGGTTCACTGTGAAGCAATGAGTTGGGCATTTTTTAAAGATGTTGATATTCCTATGTTGCTAAATAATATGAAAAATATTGTGTTTAAATATCCTACAAAATATCAGTTTATGTGGAGAAGAAAACACTGGAAACAATGACTCCAGGGGGACAGGGCAGAAGGGGAGGCAGGGGGGAGGAAGTGGTATTAACCAATGCAGGGACAATGGAACAAGAAGTAATTCAAAACTAGTGGCAAGGAGGGTGTGGGAAGCCTGGTAGGGCAATGTAACCAAGAGGAAATACTGAAGGCAATGCAGCCAAGAGGAATTACTGAAATCAAAATTAAGGCTGAGCATGATAGGAGGACAAGAGGAAGGTAAAGGGAAATAGAAGAAAGATCTAGGAGGCAAGGGGCATTTATAGAGGCTTAAATATTGGCATGTACATATGTAAATTTATTTATATATGATAAAGGGAAAATCGATCTATGTGCATATATTTGTAGGCTTAGTATTAAAGTAGCAGATGGTCATTGGGCATCCACTAAGGTGTTCCCTCAATAAAAGAACACTTCGTTCTATTAAAGTGACATTCCATGATACTTACCTTCTTGACAGGATCGCTGAAGACAATTGTGTGCATCAGTAAGTATGGTGAAGAAAGCTGATGGTGTCCGACTATCAAAGGATATAGCATCTGAAATCTTAAAGGTTTGAAGGCAAATAAGTGGCAATCTAGCTTAGAAGCAACAAAGCCCACATGGAAGGAACACACCAGCCTCTGTGGTCACAAAGTGTTGAAGGAATCAGGTATCAGACATCAAAGAGCACAATATCATACCATTGTGTGCTCATCTTTCCCATCCATAAGCTGAAGACAAATATGTGTATAAGCAAGTGTATGGAGAAGGCTGATTGTGCCTGGCTATCGATAGATACAGGGTCTGGAGTCTTAAAGTCTTGATTCAAGGTAAATAAGTGGCCATCTGGCCCAGAAGCAAAAAGCCCACATGAAAGAAGCACACCTGCCTCTGTGAACATGAGGTGTCAAAAAGATCCAATATCCTTGTCACTCTATCTGTGACTCTATGCTCTGTTGTACACTCTTAGTGCTTTGCATTGGTGTGGTTGTGTCCAACGGTATAACCTTGACCCCACTTCTTCTTCCTGGCCCCAATGGGCCTTGGGTTTGCGAGGGTAGCCGTATTTCTTAATGGGGCTGGCCATGCAGTCCTCTTTGTGCAGTAGCTGTTCTGAGTGAGATTATTGCCCTGTAGGCTCGGTGGGCCAGGATGCACATCATTCTCTCTTCTTCCCCGTTCATTTGTTCTCATGTGCTCTGGTCAGGTTTATCTCACGCCCCAAGCTTCAGCTTCAGT
>PVJH01003955.1:0-133138 GCA_004026705.1 Nesogale talazaci
GGTGGTGATGGGGGTGGAGGTGGAGGTGGTGGAGGTGGTGGTGACGATGGTGGCGGTGGTGACGGTGATGGTGGTGGTGGTAACTGGATAGGGTACTATGTCTCTTCCATGGAGCCCTGGGATCTCTCCCGAACAATGTGGACACAGAATCACATTCTTCCAGATCCATCGGGCTGGTCCTCAGCCCCCTCTTCCCTCCACCTGTACTTCTAGGTGCTGAGGCCTCTCTGGGGTCTGCATGCGTGCCGCAGCAAGCACCAGACCTCTGTCACCTCAGTCCCCCAGGCGTGGCCTGATGCACACAGAGTCACTGCTAAGAGTCTTGCTGAATGGATAGTGATAGCCACCTTGGTCTGAATGCCAGTTTGGTGCCTGGTGCCTGGGCTGTCCTGACCTCATGGGTCATCTCACATGATCCTGACCGTGCCCGACCAATCCCCCCCATGCCCTGGCCAGCAAGCTGAGGCAAGCAAGACTCGCTCCATGTGAGTGGTTGGTCCCTGCTCAAGAGGGCACCACACTCCCTCTGGCAGGTGAGGAAGTGAGTCAATGCTAAGTCACACCTGAATGGGATTTGGAAGGATGAGGAAGACATAGTCTGAAGAGAGGGGGGAGGGAATGCTGAGTCAGGAGGAAGGGTGAGACACGGCTGCAGGACTGGGAGAGTGAGCAGGCGGGGGTACCTGGAACAGTTCCTACATTGAGGGCATCCCCTCCACCCCCATCCCCCCACAGCTCGGTTTCAAACTGAATAGAGGCTGAACCCTACCCTCCCTCCTTTCCCAGCTGCCTCATCAGGCACCTTTCATACTGGTGCCTCATCCGGCACCCCCTTGAACAAACCCCAATGCCTCCTCGCTCCACATCCTTGTTTCCTATGAAGGATGGGGGCCAGCTGGACAGTAGAACCTGCCCAGAGGCGCCCCCTTCAGGTGGTACCCAGGGCAAGTGCCGCATCTTGAAGAAGACCCCTGCGATGGCAAGCCCTGCAAGAGCCTGGTTGAAGCCACTCAGGCCAACCAATGGGGCTGGGCACAGATGGGTCACCATGCAGAGTAGGGAAGCAGAGTCCCAGCACCCCCAGACTGATTTCAGCCGCAACCTCCACAATTAAACCTCGCCTATGGCGAAAACAGGGCCAAGGGATAAGGCCTGGAGGGGCCTGCGGGGGGCGGGGGGGGTGGTGGTGGCAGAGGAGGGAACAAGGCCAAGACTCTGTGACCCTCAGACAAAGGGAGAAAGCCACCGAAGGATGGGCCAGCATGGGACACCTGGGCCACAGGCCTGGGCAGCCGCCAGCATGCCCGGGATAATGGCTCCCTTTGTTTTGCGTGCAAACTCTCTGGAAAAGAAAAGCTTTCTCGGCCTGCTTCTCCACAGTGCACAATGCTGGCTGCCCTGGCTGCCCAGGGCCCCCAGGCAAGGGTCTGCCGTGGCATTTGGGGGCATTCAGACCCCTTCTCTGTCTGGATCCTTCCAGGCATGGAGAAATGGGAGGGGGAAGCCCAGGGCCAGACTTTCAGCAGGGGGTTGGCAGGCTGGTGGAAAGGCATGCTGCCTGAGCCAGGAAACCAAAGAGCTGGAATTGGAATGAGCTTTCGAGGGCAGCCATGCTGGCCCGTCCTGATCCTTGTCCTGCTCCCACTTCCTCAGCCCCCCTCAGCTCTCCGATGCCCCCACCCCACCCCTCCTTCAGCAGACTAGGAAGGTTACAAGCTTAGGTCCAGAGTCAGCTGAGTTCTGAGTTCAAATTCTGCTGCTGCCACTTGTCATGCCATTTAACCTCTAAGGGGCCCCGTTTCCCTCAGTGTAAAATGAGCATAGGAGCATCTACTTCATAAGTTGTCAGCCGGAAAGGAAATAGGTAATGCGTGTACCATGCTCAGCATGGCACACAGCTCCCCCCCCCCCCCCCAGAAGGGCTCAAGGAGCAGGTTATTCCCCCTGTGCGTGGCCTCCTCCACGGACAAGGTGCTCACTGCCTCCATCCTATTTTAGGACTGAGTGCAAGTCAGCTTCTCAGATCCTCTTAAGGACCAAGGGCAGAGAGGTGGGGAGATCACATGTATTAAATCCATACTGCATGTCAGGCATTGGCACTATTGGCTATCTTGCCTTCTCACCCACAGGGTTGCCGTGAGTTGAAATCAATTCACTGGCACTGCATTAGTCTGGGTTGACTAGAGAAACAAATCCAGACACACTAATAGGTGTGCAACAGAGAACTTTATACCAAAGAGTAATTGCATATTAACAAAACATCCCAGCCCAGTCTGGTTCAAATACACGAGTCCTATATTAGCTCATATGTTTGATGCCAGTCTATAAACTTCTTCAGAATCATGCAGCACATGCAATGATGCCTAATTCAGGAAGATCACAAGCCAGTGGGTGACAAGTCTGGTGGGTTCCGTGGCGGTGGAAGCATCTCTGCGCTGGTGTGTTCTCTACATGGTTCCTCCAGTTCCCGGGCGCTGGTCCCATCAGCGTGACTCCATCTGACTTGTCAACAATGTCTCACAGGGAGACAAGCAGAGTGTATCTCGCCTCCAGTGAGCTACATATCTCCTTCGTGTCTCCGAATGAGATCTCCAAGCTGTGACCTAATGGACAGGCTGGACTCTACTCCTTCGCAAGTTGACAGGAGATTATGTAACCTCCACCAACACACAGCAACAACAGATGCTATCTTAACTAAAGGCTGTGTCCAGGGCCATATGGAGAGTGAATGATCAGGGTTTGAAGATGAGTCTGTCCAACTTCTCTGCGCCACAGTACAAGACAGTTCTTCACATACATGGAAACAGCTTCCCCTTGGTGTCACCCCTTCTCTTGACCATACATGCCCTAGATCTTGGGGCATGTAATTTTGTGTCCTCCACCACCCTGGCGCCTCTTCTCAAGACATGCACCAAGTTGTTTCTGTCTTTCTTTAAATAATAGCAGCAAGACACACTGTTCCACCATTCATTTGACACATGCCAAATAGAAGAAGACCGCCCTCACATCCTTCGTTGTGGTGCTATGCAGATTTGGATAAAACTCAAGATTATGTGGCATGTGGGTTGTCCACACTGTGTTGATGATCCTCTCCTACTTGCTCCAGTTTGTGTAGGAATAACATGCACCCTTCTGCTCGGAAGAGTCTGCATGCCTCATTGCAGGTCTTCATCACAAGTAAGAGAAACTTCTCCAGTTAGGCTAAGCCGTCAAGCATCTCTCACACCCAGACACTTCCGGCATCTTCAGCAGGTTTGGAAGCAGGACCAGGACCAGTTCTCAAGCTCTCCTGATGCACCTTTTCAGGGGGGACTGTGTTAGTCCAGGTAGACTAGAGAAACAAATTCATAACCATGCATATGGATATAAGGGAAAGGTTTATATACAAGAGGAATGGGACATTGAGAAAACATCCCAACCCAGTCCAGTCATAATTCCAATATTAGCTCATATGTCCAATACCAGTCGATAAAGTCTCCTTCCAGCTTATGAAACATGTGCAATGACACCAGGACAATCACAGGCCAGTGGGTGCAGAGTCTTGTGTATCCAGCAGCAGTAGAAGCATCCTGGCACTTACAGGGGTCTCCCCATGGCTCTTTGTTTTCAGGGCTCAGGGTTCACCAGCAGTATCCATTGGCGCTAGGAGCATCTCAGTATTGGCAGAGTTCTCTCTGTGGTTTCTCTGGCCCCAGAGGTCTGGTTCCATCAGAGCAAGCCCAGGTGGCTTCTCCTCTGGCTTCTCCAGTCTCCAGGAGTCAGAATCAATCAGCATGCTGTCATCTCATCTTGTCAGTAGTTCATCTTTCAGGAACTCAGTCAAGTCTTTCTTCTTCAATTGGGAAATACTGTGAGACTTCCCAGAATTCTCAGGAGAAAGCTGTGCCCACACAGAGGTCTCATTGGCTACTCATTGGCTATCTCCAGAATGACTAGACTCCAGAATGACTAGACTAGGCTAGACTCCACCTGTAGACTCCCAATCATGAAATTGACACAGGAATACATGACTGCCACAGGGACCTCACTGTCAATGGACAGGAGGCACCAGACTCGGGTTGCTGTGTTGGCATAGCATCAAACCCCTCTGCCCCTGCGCCCTTGAAATCGGAGTCCCCCCCCCACAGCATCACCTTTCTCCTCTCAGTCTCTTCTCACTAAGCCTCTCGGGAAGTCAAGGAGGGCCTGTTGGTGCAAATGGTTCATGTGCTCAGCTGCTAACTGAAACATTGGAGACTTAAGTGCACCCAGAGGCACTTCGGAAGTGTGAACATCCACTTGAAAAAAACCCAAACAAACAAACAAAAACAGCGATTGAGAACCTTGTGGAGCACAGTCCTACCCTGACACACCTGAGGCCACCATGAGTCGATCAGTGTGATGGCAACTGACTTTATCCAGGCTCCAAACTGATCCCAGTCATGCTTGTCTCCTGAAACTATGTCCTTGTCTAGACTAGACAAGGGTCACCAGTAGGATATGATGGAAGTGACAGAGTGTGGTTGCAAAAGACGTTGCTTCTTTTGCCTGGCTCTCTTGGAGAATTTGCTTCAGGGGAAGACAGATGTCCTTCTCATAGGGCAACCCAGCAGCACTAAGGGGGGTCTACACCCAGGAATGCCAGGCACACGAGGGCACCATCAGGAAATGATCCTCCAGCTTCAGTCAAGCCTTCAGATGACTGCAGTCCCACCCACATCTTGATTGCAACCTGGTGAGAGACTCAGCCAGAACCACCTGCCTGCCTTCTCACAAATATCTGATCCACAAGATGGAATATTTAATCTTTTAAGTTCCTAGATGGAGGTGGGGGGACAGGGGCCCCTAACTATCAGAAAGCACATCACCCATGTGAAAATTTCAGTGAGCTGAAATAGCATGACATGTGAGGCTTTGATACTTCTTGCTGAATTACCCTCCCAGGAGCATCTTTATTATTTGGTGAGCTGCACTGAGGTTCAAGGATGCTGTCATCGGTTCTTGGCCACATTGATGTTACTGTTTTTCATCAGAATTTGAGCCTGCCATTATTTTATATGGAAAGTATTTGAGCACTCCCAGACCACCACCACCTGCCAAATAATGTCCCAAACCATATCAAACAAATCATATACATCCTAAAATAACAGGAACAAATATTGTTCACAGACCCAGTTCAAAGCTGTGGTGGTTTGGTGCCGAAACTTGGAATGTAGTTCCTACTAAAGAAGCTTGGTGACACTGCTTTCACTGACTGGGGAGTATGTTACCTCTTTAACAGCTTGCTGCAAAATAAATGCTGAACACTGATTTTACTTTTTCGGTAAAAATTAAAATCTTCCAGAGATTTATTTTAGTTGATGAAAGTTGGTACTCATGTTGGTCTTTCATAAAGTGAATCAATGTACAATGAGAAGTCAGATTACCTGTATTATTAGGAGACAAAGTACACATAAATCCATCTTTTCAATGCTGTCATTATTTCCCCCCTCTCACCTCCATGCCAAATGTGTCAAGTCTTGACCTCAGCAACCTGGGGAATCTGAGAAGGACAATAATTTCTCTTGGTCTTCACAGCAGCCCTACGCTCTAGATGTGAGTCATATCTGCATTTCACTTAGAAAGATGGGCACTGACTGATCCCAGAGTCTACCCTCTGACTCAGTAGTTGATCCCGCTCAGTGTATCACAAACACCTGGAGAAAGTGACTTTCACCAAAGGGAAGGTCCCGCCTTTTGGGGTTGTCGTTGAAAGTCTCCATTAAGATGGCAGGGGGAAACTAGAGGGGTAAGCTGAAGCAGAAAGACAGAAAAGACAAGAATTGTCACTAAATCCCATAGGGTTCTGGGAAAACATTCTTGCCACCCACACAGTTTCACTCTCATCTCTCTGGGCAAAGACCCCCACAAGAACCCAAGGTAATTTGGCTGACAGGGGGAATGCAGAGCTAACACAATTATGTCCAAGATTTTACTAGATTTGGGTGCAGCCTTCATCTCAGAACGTCTTCCAGAAAGCTCTCAGGGTCCCACTCCGTGAGGGTTTCCTTCCTCACACAGCAGACCAGCCTGCTTTCTTCACTATACTGAAGCTGCCACCACCAACTCTGGTCTTGGGGAGCTGCCATGCCCCCTTCCTGGAACTGACCCAGGACTGGAGCTCTAGCCTCCTCCATACCCAGCCCCTGGCGTCCCAACAACGGCCTACGACACTTTCATTGTGAGGTTGATTGCTAAGGAGCGAGGGGACAAAAAGCATAGCCAACATCAATCACTTGTAATGTAAAGGGGTTTTCGGTAACAGAGAGAGCAGATTCCTGGACGGCACACTTGTTTTGTGCTTAACGACTAGCCCAAAGCTTGGTGATTGATCCCACCGCACAGCACTATGAGAGGAAGAGGTCTGGTGATCTACTGCCAAAAAGATCCCCAAGAAAACCCAATGGAGCTGTTCTACTCTCTTACTCTAACACATGGTGCCAGCCTGGATCACGGAGAGAAGAGAGGGTCAGAGACAGGAAGAAAGTGGTTCCAATGCTAACAAGACCAGACATGTCAATATGCCTCAAGACATGTGCCAACCCACTTGTGCCTACATGAGCTTAGCCATATAATAAAGGTGATCCCTTGAGAAGGGCAACTGATGAAGAAGGATGGAAATCCAAAATGTACATCTACCTCAGGTGGATGGAGTCCTGGTGGCACAGGGGTTATGGGTGGAGCTTTGAGCCTCAAGGTCGGCGGCTTGAAACCACCAGCTGTTCTTTGAGAAAAGGATGGGGACTTTTTAATCCTGGAAATGTAACTGTAACTCGTCTCAGAAACTGACAGGAGCCCTTCCACCCTGTCATACAGGGCCGGTAGGAGTCGGCATTGATTCGGTGGCAGGAGATCTTGTTTGGGGGTTAGCCACAGCTGATCCATGGACTGCCAGAGGTTCTCTCAGCTCCTCTCAAACTGCAGTGCACATCAAGTTCCGCGGCAGCAGTGAGTATACTTACAAACAGGGCTGAGTGGGACCCGCCATTCCATCTGAACTGGGCTCTTACCAGAAGCAGGGGGAAAGGGTTTGGCTCAATGGTCCCTTTCTTCTCTAGTGGTTTTATGCATAGCTTTACCTTTAGCCTGACCACCTTCTGGCTTACCTGTGATTCAGACTACTCATTTTATGTTTACCCTGCACTTCAAGGGACATTGTGAAACCAGGGGTGGGGCTGGGGTGGGAGGTGGGGGTTGGGCAGCTTCAGAGGGCGTACAGGCTGCAAAGGGTAGCATTTGCGAATCATCCCCCAAATGAATTTCTGGGCAGTGTTTCAGCAGAAGTGGATTTGATTTGATTTTTTAAAATTCCCTGTATGAAGTTATCACAACAAAAACATGTTTGCATCAGCCCAGCTTATGTATGTCAATATTCCCGCAAGGCTAGAATCCCATGCTAACTTTGAAGTTGCGGGCAAAGCTGTCATCATTGTCTAAGAACGATGATGTTTCGATCATGTTTCGGTTTCACCTGCCTATATCGTACGTGCCCGCTGTTGCTTTTGCCACTGCTAGAGTCAAATTTTCTGGTGTCGTGGCTGCAAGGTTGTGGCAATTACGATTTGCGAACTGTATCGATAAGGTTTTTGAGAATGCAATTCTGACTGAAGGAGAAGAAGGCGGACAATATAAAAGGACTTCCGATCCGCTATGCATAATGTTATCATTCAACATGGCAAGATGCTACGAAACAATTCTGCTGATGGTATGCATAGCCCCTAAGAGATATTACACGAAAACCACTTGCCATGATATCACGCATTATTCTATGGAAGAAGAAGGCCCTTGAAGAGAGAGATGACACCAGTTGCTGCAACGATGGGCTGAAGCCTGAGAACAGTTGTGAGGCTGGCGTAGGAGCTCGCGGGGCTTCACTCTGCTCCACGGGGGGGTCGCTACGATTCGGGACCACTTTGCTGGCCCCCAAACACAGCAACAACCGGATTCTGTGTGGTCCGGGAAGGAGCAGGTCCCTGGGGCAGTGACAACACCATGAGTGACCTCACTGAGTGACGCCCACCCGAGGGATGTTCCTGTGGCCAGCAATGCGTGGAAGCTGCTAGAGAAACCAACCTCTGATGTTTTGAAATCTACACCCTGGATCGCAGACTCCTACGCGGTGTGGGGCGTGGAGCTCTGGCCCTGGGCTCTGCTTCTACCCTGTATCTCTTCACTCTCCTCCACCCTGGCAAAGGCCTTCACTTATCTTTCTGCTCTTGGGTCTCTTTCTCTCCGATCCAACCTGTACACCATCGGCAGCATAACCTTCTCAAAGCACCCGCCTGTTGTCGTCAAGTTGATTCTGACCCAGTAAGACAGCGGAATGGCGCCTACGGTTTCCAACTCTGTCACTCTCTCTTCCCAGAAGTCGGTTGACAGCTTCCGCACTCTCCAGTGGGTTTATGCCACAGGCACTGTAGTTAGCAAGCCAATGGCCAGACCACAGTGCCACCAGCCATGCCTTCAGGGAGCTGCCCAGTGACTCCAGGAAAAAGTCCACACTCACTAGCACAGTTCATGCAGGTCACCATCCTAACCTACCTGACCTCCACTAAGGAACGAATACCACCCCTGACTCTCAGTGACCCCACAGGGCAGGACAGAACTGTCCTGTAGGGTTCCTGAAGCTGTAACTCTTTAGATAAGCAGAGAACCTACAGCTCGTGGGCGTGAACTCCTGAATTTTTGGTTAAGCCACTGTGCTACCATGGCTCCTAATGATCTTCACTGATCCCTGATAAGAAATGTCTTTGCTCCAGCTATCTTCTCACCAGGCTAAGGATTCTCCCTTTGCGTTGAGTGATACTGTTCTCAAAGACACCCTGGTGGTGCAAAGATTAAGGGCTTCACTGCTAACCTAAAGGTTGGGAGTTCAACCCAGCAGCTCTGCAGGAGAAAGACCTGGCAATTGGCTTCCATGACTTTCAGCCAAGACATCCAGAGGCGGCAGGTCTCCTGTGGTACACAGGGTCTCTGTGAGGCACAGTCAACTTGAAGGCGCTCAACAACTGTTCTCAACCTGGAAAGTTCTTTTCTCTGCTCCTTTCTCCAGCATTCTGTATCTGAGTCCATATATCCTCTAACACCTCCTCTGGGAAGCCCTCCCTGATGACAGCCTCTCAGCCCTCTTATACAGCAGGCTCTGAATTCCTTTAGCACCATTTGCAGGACTCATCAGGCAGGGAGAAGGAACCACAATGGATTTCCACGAGCCCCCCAGGGAGACCTGGCAATCTGTAGACAGCAGATGCTCAGTAGCAACTCGAAAATGATTAATGAGCACAGCAGATTAGTGAATTACTAAGGGAATAATTTCCTAGTGAGTGAAAGAGTAAATGAATGGATTGCCCAAAGAATGGATGGATTCATGAAAGAATGATTATAACCAATCTTTAAGTCTCTTAGTTACTAGTTATTTTTCCTCTGGGTAGTTGAAAACCAAAAATAGAAAGGACTTCATCTTGGTAAAGAAAGTCCAGTTACAAAATTTTTTTTTGTTTTTTTGTTTTGTTTTGTTTTGTTTTTTTGCAGATACAAATTAAGAAGATGATTTCTTTAAATCATATTCTGGAAGACATCCCTGTAGAGGGACCTCACAGTTCCCAAGGAAAATGACAGAAAGAAAGCAAAATTATAGTTAACTTCATTCATAACCAAAAAACTTCTAAATACCATGCCAAATATGCTTTAGGACAGCTTTCTTCCTGTTTTGGGTCTTGCTTTACTGCTTAGTTGACAAAGGTAGGGAGACACAGGTAGCCTCAGATATTGGTGGTGGAAACATTATGATGAATAATATTTTTGAAGATGTTACCATGTCTAACATTTATAGAGGTCAACCTGAAAATACATGTCACATGTAAAAATATTTACTTCTGATCCAGTAATTCCACTTTTTGAAGTTCCTCAAGCATAATAACTGGATGAGGAGACAAACATTTATGTACAAGAATTTTTACTCCATGCCATCATGCTGCATTCATATCCTGAAACACTGGGTAAATATTTTGATATTTAAAAAAAAAGAAAGAATTTTCATTACTTCTTGGAAAGAATAAAAGGTATACACATCCATCTATAGAGGGAGATACTTTTAGATAGATAGAACACATGCACCAATATCATTAAGTGGTAAAAACAGATGAAAGATGATATATTTACTACAGTCTGGTCTAATATGTGTTTATAATGCTGCACTAGGTAAATCTACTGCACAAGATCTCTTGAATCTTGAAAGAAAGGATGTTACTTTGAGGAATAAGGAAGGTGTGACTGGCCCAAGCCATGGTATTTTCAGTTGCTTCATTTGCATGTGAAAGTTAGGACATTGGTCAAGGAAGACCTAAGAAAAACAAATGCATTTGAATTGTGGTGTTGGTGAAGAGTGTTGAAAGTACCATGGACTATTGAAAGGAAAAAACGATCTATCTTGAAAGACTTAGGGACCAGAGTGCCCTTTATGAGCTCAAGCGGTGGTGGCCTCCACCTCTTCATCTTGAATACTTTGGACTTGTTTGGACATGTCGGGAGAGACCTGTGCCTGGAGAAGGACCTTGTGTTTGATAAAGTTGAGAGGCGGCACAGAAAGAGGAAGGATCTCGAGGAGATGAATTGAAGCAGTGGCTGTAACAATGGGCGCAGGCCTCAGAACCATTGTGAAGATGGGACAGAACTGGGCAGTGTTTCATACGGTGGGACAGAACTGATTCCAGGGAACATAACAGCAACAACAATAGGACATATACCCCCTAAAGATGCAAGTAGAAAGAAATACTTGAAAATGACGATGGCAACATATGTACAAATGGATGAGTGGATTGTGATATAAGCTGAAGGAGTCCCACCCCACCCCCAAATTATTTTTTTAAACAGACATATATCTCAAGGAGTGCCTGGTTCCTGCACAAAGTAACACACTCAACTCCTAAACAAAATTTTGAGGGTCTAAATGTATGCAGAAGCACCTCAGAAGAAAGGCCTGGCTATCCACTGCCAAGAGATCAGCCCTCGAAATATTTGGAGATATTTGTCTATGTGTACTCATCCTTGTTGCACATAGATATGTGAATGTGATGATACTTACAGAGGGCAAAATTATGAATTCTTCTTAGAGGTAACCATTCAATTGCATAATGTAGTCCACAAAGACAGTGTTCCACATCTGACTCTGCCAAGTAGTTAATCACGATCTTCAAAGTTTGTGAGTGGCCATCTATGTTGCAATTGTTGGTTTCTCCTTGTTTGAAGGAAAGAAGAATGAAGAACACTGGAGACAATGGGAAAAATGGTTCAGTGGACTAATGAACCATTCAAACACCAGTCCCTATAAGCCTGAGCCAAGAAGAACTATATGGTTCCCAGCTACCACTTCCAACTGCTCTGAAACGGATCACAGAGAACAGTGGTTCTCAACCTGTAGGTCGCAACCCCTTTGAGGGTCAAACGATCCTTTCATGGGGGTCATTTAATTCAAAACAGTAGCAAATTTAGAATTGTGAAGTAACAACAAAAAAAGTTTTATGGTTGGGGAGTCACCACAACATGAGGAACTGTCTTAAAGGGTCACAGCATTAGGAAGGTTGAGAAACACTAACATAACACTGAATGGATAGAATGGAAGGAAAATGTGGAACAAAATTCAAAATCATTTTGAAAAAACCCAAACCTTATTGGTTGGATAGAGACTGGTGGAACCCTCATGAACATAACCCTTAGTCATCCTTTGGGTTTAGAAATGAATTCACCCTCACAGTTCAATTTTCAGTCAAATGATAACCCCAACGAGGCATGCCCACCTTTGAATAATGAACCAGTTGAGAGCAAATGGCAGCATTTGCCCAAGAACAAAGTGAAGAAAGAAGTAGGGAGATAGGACACACGATGAAGCAACAGAATAAATGATGTCGTATTCTGAGGATTATATGAGACAAGAGGTGCATGAATATATATATATACATATATATGTATGGAAAACTGATCTGTCTGTAAGCCTTCTCCTAATTCACAGTACCACGCTAAAATGAAAAGAAAACAAAACCCCGTGAACACAGTTCTCATGTGACACACCTGGAGTTGCCATGAATCAGAGACTGTGCGCCCCAGAGCCAACTCTACCACAACTGGTTTAATGCCAGGGATGGTGAAAGGAATTATCCCTTTTCACTTTATACACGCCTGTCTCTTGTTATCTTTATAAAAGGAGCATTGATTTCTTTCCTAACCAGAAGCTGAATGACTCTGACCATGCCTGGGAGGGAGAGAGTAGCCAGTGGAAGAGTCTGAGAAGCAGCTGGCGAATCCTGGCCAGGCTGCCCCAGCCCTGGCCCTGCTGCCACCACTTCCTGGCCTCTGCCCCGTCTCTCTTCAAGGATTCAGCCCCTGGGAAAGGCTGGCCCAGCCCTGGGAAAGGCTGCTCCAGCCCGCTTTCTAGAACAATGGAAACAATGGTGTTTTCTACAAAGACCTCCAGAGCAGCTCCAAAAAAAAAACCTTGGTCTCATTTCAATGCCTGCACCAGAGCCTGGAGCTAGTGAAGGCCTCACCGCCTGGGGAAAGTCCACAGGAAGGACCCCAGCAATGGACTTCCTCTTCCAGCCTTTGAGCAGCAACCGAGGTCACACTGCCTGTGCCTCCATGGCCCATATAATGCACAGCTTCACCTATAGCCCCAGAGTGTGAACCAGCAGACAAGCATGGCCCCAAACCAACCAGGAGGGAGGGTAGAGGGAAAGGGTGCTATTTGAACCCTGACATCCGATGGGCAAAAAACCAGCATGCCAATATTTGTTAACGTTGCCTGTGGTGTGTAGGCCAGATAATGTGTAAGTTAAACACATGGGCTCTGAGGGCAGTGACTACTGGAAAGAATCTAACTTCTGAGAGCTTCAGTTTCTTTCATCTATGAAACAGATGATGTTTCATCTATGTGATGAAACTATGGTGATGCCTAGTGAATAGTGTCCTATGCAACATACACACTCAAAAAACCAACCAAACTCACTGACATTGAGTCGCTTCCTGCCCATCGTGATCCTATCAGACACGGTAGAACTGAGACTGGAACTCTTTACAGGAGAAGAATGCCTCATCTTCCCCCTCACAGAGCAGCTAGTAGTTTTGAACACTGACTTTGTGGTTTGCCGTTCAGCACATACCTCCTATGCCATCTGGGCTCCTTAAAAAAATCATAGAAATTTCTATTAAGCAAAAATATCAAAATGGGAAGCTATTGTTTCTCGATATAGCCTCCATCTCCAGGTCTATAGAGCTCTGAAGTTGGTGTCTCCATGTCTCTAGTCTAACCCATCCCTGAAGAATTCTGTGCTCTTCAATTTATACCATGTCAAAATATGTCAATTTATACCATGTCATACTCCTGAGAGGATTTGTCCCTAGCCGGCCACTGATCACAGGCACATATTTAAACACATCCTGGCTGAAATCTTTACAGAAGTAGATCACCGGGCCTTTGTTACCTGGTGTTGCAATGGAATATACTTTTTGTTGGTGGTGTTTTTGGTTTTTTTAAAAAAATTATTCTAAATGGGTCATTGTGGTAGTTACATAATTTGGTGCCATTTTTGGGACTTGAGAGGATTAAGAGTGAAGGGGTGGAGTCTAATCTGTCAATCGGGTCATAGCTAATGAAGCTATGTGGGAAAGACCTTCCCCTGAGGATTCTGGGAACGCCTGCATTTTCCTCCCTGGAAGCAGGAATCTCTCTCTCTCTCCCTCTCCTCACTTGGTGCTATGCCCTGGGAGCTGGAGAAGCCATATGGACCTACCCTGGTGCAATCAGACCTCTGGAGTTGGAGAAGCCATGTAGAGACCCCTACCAATGCTAAGATGCTTACAATGCTACTGAATCCACAAGACTTCCAACCCACTGACCTGTGATCCTCCTGCATTCGGCATCATTGCATGTATTTCACGAATCTGAAGAGGACTTTATAGATTGGTATTTTGTGAGTCTGAAGAGGACTTTATAAATTGGTCTCGGACATACAGGCTAATAGGACTTAAGGACGTGACCTGAACTGGGCTGGGGCATTTTCTCCATATTCAATTGTTTTTGCATAAAAAGCTTTTTCATATACATATGAGTGTCTATGAATTTGTTTCTGTAGTCTATCCAGACTAGCACAGTTGTCTTGATAGTTTATTAAACAGTATGGTTAGTCGCTGAGGTCAAACCATTTGAATTACCCAGGGACCTCTGGTTGTGAAGGTTCTTTCAATTGCATTCTAGAACCACAAAGAATTAGGTCGGCCATGGACCTTGAAAGTCATCTGACTGGAAAAGTAAAACTTTGAAAAGTAAAACTGAGGACAAGAGTTGATATGTGTCTTAGTTATTTAGCACTGCTATAGCAAAAGCAAAAAGACCACCAGTGGGAGGCTGTGAAGAATAGAAATGTAATTTCTGACAGCTCAGGAAGCTATAACTCCAGAAAAGCCTCTTGGATGTGTTGATTCCTCCTCTCCTAGTTTTCTGGTAGCTTCTTGTGGTCCCTGCTGTCCCTTAACTTACAGACAAGTTCTCACATGGCACCTGTCTGCCACCTGTAAGTCTCAACGTCCCTTGTGCTATTTTTATAAGACACCATCCAGAAACAACTAGATTTAGGACGCACCTTAATCTGGCATGGCTTCTTTAACGTCACTCAAGAATGGCCTTATTTCCAAATAAGGTTGTATTTACAAGACAGGGACTTTCACCTTCCTTTTGGGGCATGCAGCAGTTCATCCATGACAGTATGTGACCAGCCACACCAGAAGCAAGTCATCCCAACTGGGACCTGAGTCCATGTCTCTCGGTCCTGAGGCAGACATGCCGTAGTAGGAGTGGAGCTGGGCTGTAAGAGGCCACTCACCCAGACTCATGCTCTGCGTCCCACACATGGCCAGAATAAGGACAGCAGAGGAGAAACACTAACTCCCAACCTTCTGCTTCTGTCCTTGGAACAGATTTGAGGCAGGACGTAATCCAACCAAATGTCCCTGCACATCCCTCTTCCCCTGCTCTGGACCTCTCACCTTTTCTGGGTTCCGGGCTTGTCAATCTAGGCCAGGTGCAAACAGAGTTCTATGGGCAGAGGGCCCGGGCTTTCTTCTGGGCTGTGTGCGGCTGGTTACAACATCCCCCGAAGTTCTACCAAAGCTTGGAATTCTGGGGCATCTCATCCTGCTCTTAAAAAAAGACTAGAATAGGGTTAGGGTTAGGAGTGAGGGTTAGGTTAGAAAAAAAGAAAAAGAAAGAGCTAGAATGACCCTTATCATGCCAGTTATGGAGAAGGAGACAGAAGCCAAGTGGAGATTGCACTTTTCAGAACAGGGGAGGTCCTGGAGATTGTACTCACATTGCACAACATGGTGTTTATTGGCCTGACCTCTCACTTACCCTTCCCTGGGTGACTTGGCCTTTCTGTTGTAGTCCCCGGGCTGGAAAGCTACATAGCTCTGGGGCTGGGACTAAGGGCTGAGGCTAGGACTGGACCTGGGACTCGGTGGGTTGGAGGTGGGGGTCTTGGCCACAGTAGAAGAGCAGATAAGATCTGATTCCCAAGAGAACCCTTCATGGATGGTTCTTCTACAGATGTAGGTTCCTCACCAAACTCAATAGAGACAACCAAGGTGTCCTTGGATTCCAGACAACCCCTGAGTCACAAGGAGGCTGCTAGAATCAGAGCTTAGGACTCAAGGAAATATTTTGCAAGAGCTACTGCCAGTTTTTGTAGGTCACTTCAAATCACCTCGTTATTTCCCACTCAGCTGAGAGGCATATCAATTCTGACGGGCACTTGTGGATTGAAAGCCTTCAACTTGAGTCAAAGAACATTAGCGCTGAAACGGATCTGTGGTGCGATCGGTCAGTGGACAACACACTTGGACTCGCTTTCCTGTATTAGCCTTTCCTCCACACAGAGAAAATACATTTGGAGAAATAAGTGCATGTGCTTGTAAAGAGTACTCAGCTTCCTGAAAGTTAATAAAGCGCTTAACAATGAGTAATCCAGTTGAGTCTCTTCTTTATACGCAGGGTTCAGGGAAAGGAAAAGAGAGACCCATGCAGAATCACTCAGCTGAGATAAGAGCCAGCAAAAGACGGAGGCTATTGTCTGAAATTTTATCACTAAGAATGTTCACCAATTTTTTTGTTTGTTTTTCATAGGATGTATAGTCTGATTCAAGGAGTCATGGTAGTGCTGTGGGTTAGGCATTGAGCTGCTAGTGACAAGGTAGACAGTTCAAACCCACCAGTCATTTGGGAGAAAGATGAGGCTGCCCGCTTCCATAGAGATTTACAGTCTCTGAGACCCTAGGGAGGGTCGCTGAGAGTGAGCAGTGGGATTTTTTTTTTTTTTTGGCTAGTGTCTTCTTTAGGTATACAAATACATTATTAGTATAGAATTTAAAACTAACTGGAAAACAACAACAAATATATCTAAAAGCTCTCTATCGAACCTCTTTGAACGTTCCCCATTTCCATTCCCTTCCTCCAAGACTATCTATCCACTGTTAGATACTGGCTGTTCAGTTCTTCCAGGTATTTTTCTAGATAGGAATGCCTTCACAATAGGGCAATAGGGTGTTGTATGTATGTGTGTTTAATGTCTTCTTAAATTTATGATCTATAAGTAAAAGGGGACTTGGAACTTAAAAAAAAAAGTTCCATTATATTTTAATTCCATTTTCCATGATGTTGGGCCTACCACAGACAAACAGATCTTTTGACGTTCCCTCGGATGTATTTAAAAGCCCCATTTAAAAATCATCTCATTTATAAAGATCACATGACAGCCATTGTTTTGTGACTTCTCTGTTCACTTAACTTTGGGCTTTGACGTCTGTCCATGCTGGTCTGCTTAGAGCCCCGGCTGCTTTGTCAATGACTCCCACGCTTTCCACTGAGCAGATGCACCCCATGCCTGTGCAGCCATTTGTGTCTCTTTGGACGTTCAGGTGGTTTTCCGTCTTTTTCTATTGCAGCCATACCCGTAACAAGTCTCCCTGTGTATAAATACCTGGCACATGAGCCAATGTTTCTGCAGCAGAATGATCTAGAGGTTAAAACATGAGATCATTTGCTTAGGGAAAGTCTCACTGTAAGCAGTAATGAGTCACCTTGCAGGGAGATCTCTCTTCTGAATCTTCTTGAAGGGCATGTGGTTAGGTGCTGTCGAATTTGTTCCAACGCAAAACAACCTTCGCCACAAGAGAATGGAGCCCTGGCCGGTCCTGTGGGCTCCTCGTGATCATTGCTATGTTTAAGCCGCTTGTTGCAGCTGCTGGGTCAGTCCATCTTGTCGAGCGCCTTCCTCTTTTTCACCAACCCTCTACTTTCCTGAGCAAGCTGCCCTTACCCAGGGGCAGGCTCCTCCGATAACATGCCTGAGGTATGGCTTGCCGTCACGGTTTCTAAGGAGCATTCTGGCTGTTTATTTCCTTCAAGACAAATTTGCTTGCTCTTCTGGCAGTCCATGGTATTTTCAATATTCTTCAACAACACCCTTATCAAAATGCTTCAATTATTCTGTGGTCATCTTTTTTGTTGTCAAACTTCCACATGCATATAAGGTGATGCAAAATACCATGGGTTTCATCAGGTGCACCTTTTAAAAAATTGGAATCAATACATATATTAATACATCAACCCTTAGTTCAATCACATCCAGCAGAATTAAACATTTGCTGACACAGTTTCCAAACATTCTTTTTCTATATGGATCCTTTGAGGACATCACCCCTCTTACCATCTATGTGTCCCCCTCCACCCAAAACCTTTATTCTACTTGCTGAACCGATAGGTTCATCAGTCCTGGCTTTCATACAAAGAAAGAAAGAAAGGAAAAAACATATACGGCAATAGGGTGACCCTCAATGACATAACACTCCTGAGATGCCCTCTCATGTGTATAATCAAAAATCAAATCAAACAATCCAAAATGCAAAAGATTTTGGAAACCAGATCAGGTTCGGTATGCATCCTTAGGGGAATCTGAGGACAAGTTTTAGCTGTTCAAGTCAGGCTTCTGTCTTTGACCAGCTATACTCAACTCACCATGCACTCCGTTTAGTGACCACTCATTCCTCCTATCCCTCAATTGTGTGGGAAGAGGGAATTCGCCAGAGGTTTGTTTCCTGTATAGTTCCACCAATGAATCTTGGGTTCCGATTGTCATCCGTCACTTTCTGCCACCCATATCCTCAGACTTTAGGCTCTGATACGAATCTCTTCTTTCAACTTCAGATTAGAGGCTTCACAAGCCTTTAGTGACTCATGATGGTGTGCTTCTTCCTTGTGGACGTGGTTGATATCTCACTTAGACAGCTGCTTGCTCAGAGGCAATCCTTGAAGACCCCAGACACTGTTTTATCTGAGAGCCAGACACCATCTAATTTCTTCACCTCTTTTTGCTGTAGCACCCTGCCCCTCTGTGTTTTCTCCCTGGAGACTAGTATTGAGCAGGGCCATGATGTAAGAACTAATTGTTCTTTGGTTGGAGCTGGGATTGAGCATGAGACCCCAAACCATTGTTGCATCTACGTTCGGTTGTTTGTTGGGTCTTTCTGTTTATTCTTACTTGGGAATTGACCCAAATGTCATGTTTCAATCTTGTCCAGTAGAATTATATCATTGCTTCTGTACAGTTTCGAACTTTCCAGAAATAGCGTGTACCCTTTTGAGACCATAAAACCTAAAACTTTGCCATTCCTTCCTAAAAATTCACTTGGATTACAAAAACTTGCTTTGGCCTTCTTTCAGCATGTGAAGCAAAACACTGAGGCACAACCCACTCCAGAAACCTAACAAGACCGGTAGATGCAGAAATAGGGTGGCTCCAAAGTCAGCAGGAACATGTCAGGGCATCCGCAGTTCCCAAAGAGAGTCGGCCCTTGGGCCACCCTGGATGGAGGTAGACACAGAATCCAAGCAAGCAGGGAGGTGAGGAGACACAAGAGCGAGAGGAGTTCTTAGTGTCTCTCTTGTAAAGGTACGCCTTCAAGGAGACACAACCAGGCTGTGACCTGATTAATAAGTTGGATTTCACCCCGGGTTCGTCCAGGTGGGCTAGAGAAACAAATTCATAAACACATATATGGATAGAAGGAAAAGGCTTATATATAACAGGAACGGAACATTGAGAAAGCACCCCAACCCAGTCCAGTCCAAGGTCATAAGTCCAATATGAGCCCATATATCTGATACCAGTCTATAAAGTCTCTTTCTGACTCATGAAGCACGTGCAATAACACCAGGACAATCACAGGCCAGTGGATGCAGAGTCTTGCGTATTCGGTGGCAGTAGAAGCATCCTGGCGCTGGCAGGGGTCTCCCCATGGCTCCTCATTTCCAGGGCTTAGGGTCCATCAGCAGTAGCTGTAGAAGCATCTCAGCGCTGGCAAGGGGATTTCTCTGGCTTTTCCAGCTTCAGAGATCTGGTCCCATCAGGGTAAGCCCATTTGGCTTCTCTTCCGGCTCCTCCAGTTCCTCGCATGCTGCCATCTTTTCTTGTCAGTCCAGCGCCTCCAAACGACTGGCTATAGTCTCTCACCCCCATGGGGGGAAATACTGTGAGATTTCCCAGAATTCTCAGAGAAAGCCATGCCTACACAGAGATCTCATTGGCTATTGCCAGATCGACAGGCTAGACTCCAGCTCTACATTCCCAGTGCTGAAATTGACATTCCCAGTGACTGCTACACACCCCTACCTCCACACAGGGATCATCACATTGACATAAAATCTTAACGTCATCTTCATTCTCTTTGAGAGCTTTCATCGATGTTTGGTTTTTGTTCTCACCTAGAAGCGTCACAGGAACCCAGTGAAAAGAGAGTATTTTGCATAATAAGATTTCCTCCAAGATTTGTTGACCAGGACATAAACTAATTTGTTGTAAGGTAGAATGGAGATCATGATAGTGGTGGGGGAGGAAGCATTAAAGAACTAGAGGAAAGTCATATGTTTCATTGTTGCTACACTACACTCTGACTGGCTTGTCTCCTCCCTGAGACCCTTCTGTAAGGACGTGTCCAATTGCTTAGAGATGGGCTTTGGGTCCCCACTCCACACTCCCCAAATCATTCACAATGATATAATTTTTTTGTTCTTTGATGCCTGATATCTTCTTTTTAAAAAATCATCTTACTGGGGGCTTGTACAACTCTTATCACAATCCATACATCCACCCATGGTGTCAAACAGATTTGTACATTTGTTGCCATCATTATTCTCAAAACATTTACTTTCTATTTGGGTTCTTGGTATCAGCTCCTCATTCCCCCCCCCTCCTGCCCATTCTCCCTTGATAATTTATAAATTATTATTATTATTATTTTGTCATATCTTACACTGTCTGACATCTCTGTTCACGCGTTTTTCTTTTGTCTGTCCCCCAGGGAGAAGGTTACATGTAGATCCTTGTAATCAATTTCCCCTTTCTGCCCCACCCTCCAGGTATTGCCACTCTCACCAGTGGTCCTGAGGGATTTATCTGTCCTGGATTCCCTGTGTTTCTAGTTCTTATCTATAGCAGTGTACATCCTCTGTTCTATTCAGATTTGTAAGGTAGAATTGGGATCATGATAGTTATGGAGGAGGAAGCATTAAAGAACTAGAGGAAAGTTGTATGTTTCATCATTGCTACACTGCACTCTGACTGGCTTGTCTCCTCCCTAAGATCCTACTGTAAGGACGTGTCCAGTTGCCTAGAGATGGGCTTTGGGTTCCCACTCCACACTCCCCAAATCATTCACAAGGATATGATTTTTTTGTTCTTTGATTCTTGATACCTGATCCCTTCAACATCTCATGATCACACAGGCTGGTGTGCTTCTTCAACGTGGGCTTTGTTGCTTCTGAGCTAGATGGCCACCTGTTTATCTTCAAGCCCTTAAGATCCCAGATGCTATATCTTTTGATAGCCAGGCACCATCAGTTTTCTTCACCACACTTGTTTATGTACCTACTTTGTCTTCAACAATCATGTCTGAAGGTGAGCATCACAGAATGCCAGTTGAATAGAACAAAGTGTTCTTACATTGAGGAAGTACTTAGATGGAGGCCCAATGTCCATCTGCTACCTTAATACTAAACCTATAAATATATGCACATAGATCTATTTACCCATCATCACATATAAGAAGTCCGTAAATCTTTGTGGGAACCAATAGCCTCTTATTTCTTGGTTAAGGCTCCTCTACCCACAGTTCTTGCACATTGGTATCGCGTAAACAAATATTTAAATGAACTGAATTTACAGAATGTCTTGATGTATCTGTTGCTCCTTGGTTACAAAAAACAAAAACAAAAGCAGAGTTGTTGTCTGACAAAGATAAAGAGCAAAAACAGAGATGGCACAAATCACCAATGTCAGAAATAAAATTGGTAGGAGAGGTCACTACAGATTTGTCAAGGCAACAAAGGAACACAGCGCCCTCTTGGTACCCAGGAGGCAGAAGTGTTTCACGCTGGACCACTAACCTAAAAGGACCCCTGGTGTGGTGATGAGATCTCGAGCAGGCTGCAGGGTTGTGGCTTTCTCTGCCAGAGAAAGGTAGGGCTGTCGCTGCTGTAAAGATTTTGTCTCAGACACCCAAAGGACAGTTTGGTCTGTCCTACAAGGATGCTATGAGTTGAGTTGGAATAAACACGATGGCAGAGCATTGGTATTTTGGGTACTAACCTAAAGGTTTTTCATTCAAACTCACCCAGTGACACTGAGAAGGAGCATCTGGAAGCTTGCTTCCCTAAAGATTAAAGCCTAAAGTCTAGTAAACTTCATGGAGCAGTTCTACTATGTGTTCCATGCTGTCACCATGAGTCAGAGCTTTATGAATAACCATACTTATCCCTTCAAGAGCTTCAGAGAAAAGGTCTGATATCTCCCCAAGAACAAGTTACCAAAACTCAACCAAGTTGAAATACATCATCTAAATAGTCCTTTGTTAGTCTGGGTAGACTAGAGAAAAAATTCATAAACACACATATGGTATATAAGGGAGAGGTTATTATACAAGAGGAATGGGACATTGAGAAAGCATCCCAAACCAGTTCAGTCCAAGTCCAAAAGTCTGATATTAGTCCATATGTCCGATACCAATCCATAAACCCTCTTCAGACTCACAAAGCATATGCAATGATGCCAGGACAATCACAAGCCACTGGGTGCAGAGTCTTCGGGATCCAGTGGCAGTAGAAGCATCTCAGCACTGGCAGGGGTCTCCCTGAGGCTCTTCCAATTATCATGGTTCAGGGTCCATCAGCATGCAGCCATGTGTCTTGTCAAACGCAATGTCTGCCCGGGACTGAGTCTTGTGTCTTGTCAGTAGAGCGTCTCCAAGGGGGAAAAATACCACAAGATTTCCCAGAATTCTCAGGAGAACGCCGGGCCCACACAGAGGTCACATTGGCTATCTCCAGCGTGACAGGTTAAACTCCACCCCTACACTCCCAGTCCTGAAATTGACACGATTGCATGACTGCCATAAGTCCATAAAACCACTAGTGATATTTTTCATCTAAAGGTTCCTCCCAAAGAAATCTCTAGGCTCAAACTGCTTCACTAGTGAATTCTACCTAACATTTAAAAAAGAATGAACAACATTACAGCCAAGTAGGATGTATTCCAGGCATGTAATAGGTAAAAAATAGTTAAAAAAACAAACAAACAATACAATCTACCATCTCAAAATCTTAAGGGCAAAGCTCAGGCCAAGATACCAATGCACAAAAAAAGATTTGATAAAACCCAACACTCATTTATGATTGAAAAAAAAATCTCAGCAAACCAGAACTAGAGGATAACTATCTCAACTTGGACAGAATCTACAAGAGCAAAAAACAAAAACCCAACAAATTAAAAAAAAAAAACCCAAACCTAAATGTATCACCATACTTAGGGATCAACACAAGTACATGGGACTCCACCACTTTTATTCAACCAAGTATGGGAAGTTCTAGCCAGAACAATAGGCCAGCGAAAGAAATACAAGGTAAACAGATTGGAAATGAAGGAAGAAATCTTCCCTGAGGCAGATGATGTGGCTGTCTGTGGAGACAATGTCACTCAACAAGTCTCATCTTCAGTTTTCCTCTTTGTGAGGGGGGAATGTCAGCGACGCTGACGTCATAGCTTGGCCACAGGCATCACGTAAGAGCGTGCAAGTGGTGGGCTTATGCACGTCGGCCAAGGGGACGTTCGTGGGCTGGATGTTCTGAAATGTGCAGAACCACGCCCGAGGCTGATTGTCTTCTGCTCCCAAATATGAACTTGAATTAGCACATTGGAGAGGGTGATTGCAGACCTAAGATTTGGATCACTTGCCCTGCTTTGTCGTCTCCCCACTCTCCTCACCCGGGCGGCACCTCTCAGCTTTCACAAAAGCCGAGCATGACCCCCAAGTCGAGGGAGGGCCCTGGCCCATGCCTCCCTCCTTTGGCATCTGTTTGCTGGCAGGCAAAAAACTATGGATTTCCAGCTGCAAGGGTTGAAATGGAAACCAGCAAAAGTGCAAGCAAAGGGTTCAATTTCCCAATAGCTGCAGCTGCCTAGCGCCCTGGGCTATTTTTAAACCCCCTTTCAGAAGCTCCAATGCGATGGGTTTTTTTTTTTTTTTCTAACTGCCAAGTGATAATGCTTAAAAGGGATAGCTTGAAAAATATTCCCCGGCACTCATAGAAATGACTGAAATAGATGGGGCATAAGGCAGCCTTTGTCCAGAGCCACGGCGGGAAGAGAGATGAAGTCTTTCAGACCCCGGGGCCGCGGTGCTGCTGGCTCTGCCCCTGACAGCTCTGGCTTTGTGTCCACCGCGGGCACAAGGACCAGAAGAGGCAAGAAAACCAAACAGTCATTGTACAAGACCTTAGAGGCCTCCCACTGAAATCAGTGATCAATTCTAGGAAAGGAGGACCCCAAAATAACTCTCCAAGATGCCCCCTTGACTGGGGAGGCCTGCCTCATCTGGGAGCCCTGTCTAAAATCCCACTGGTCTTCAAGCCATCTCTGAGCTCCCTCTGGACGGTCTGGGCCTCATGTGGTGGAGGCTCCAGTCTGGCAGTCATTTGTGTTGCAGATTTAGGAATCCTCTTCAACCCCATGTTTCTTCACCTCCCACATGCAATGAAGTCTTTCTAATATTGTCTCTTCAGTAGTTCTCTCTTCCCATCTTTCAAACTGCGGGCCGATTCAGCCCTTCATCATCTCACAGCTGAAGTTTTGCAAGAGCCTCCACCCGGCTGTGTTTCCCTCATCCAGCGCGCCCATATAAATAGCCTGCACCCGTGGGTCACAAGCATCGTGCTCAGAGGAACTTGCACAGTCTGCACACACACACACACACACACACACACAAAAGATATGTTTTTGCTGTCTGGGCAGAGCACGGTCTGCTCCCCTCACTCATGTGTGTCTCTCCTCAATAGTGGACATAGAATATAATCTTCATTTCAAATCTTACTGTGGGTAGGGCTGAGCCCCGATGGCGTAAGTGGCTGAGTGCGGGACTGCGGCCCGCGGGCTTGGCGGTTCAAATCCAGCAGCGGCTCTCAGGAGCAGCGCTGGGTAGCGCCCACGACCACCAGGGGCAGTGATGCCCTGCAAAAAAGAAAACAAAACAAAACAAAATCTTACTGTGGGGGCACTTGCTGGAATATTCTTTAGTATCTCCTAGCTGCCGAGAAGATGCCAAACTCTTTGGTAGAACAGACATTGTTCCATGAGCTGACAACTGCCACGCCTTCCACTCCAGCCCTGCTGGGGCCTACTTCACACTCGATGCTCCCCCAACATCCAACTCCTTGTAATTTCTGCACAGTTTATTATTTGTCCCCCTGTGCCTTTGTTTGTGCTATCTTCCCGACCTGTGATGCTACTCGTTGCTATTTTTCTAAAGGAAATATGTTATGGACATATTTTATGGACATGAATAAAGGGCACAAACCCCGTGTATCTTTACCGAATGAGCCCTCCAGTAACCATGGCGTGAAGGGAGGGTTAGAACACTGCATAAAGCACCATCCTTCCAGAAACCTCCTTCCTGATCTCCCAAACTCCCTCCCCAAGGGAACCAATTCACCGACATCTTCCTACATCAGCTCCTCTTGCCTCTTGTGGAGGGCTATTTCAATCGAGTCCTATTTACTCTTTTATCTGATTTCTTTCGTTTAATCTTTTTGCAAAGAACACCCATGCTGTTGCATTTTGCGGCCGTTTTTATTGCCCTTTGATATTTCCACAGAGGGGACATTGGTGCTTCAGTGGTAGGATCCTTGTCTTCCCTGATGGAGAGCAAGTTCAATTCCCGGCCAATGTACTCATGCACAGTCATCACGAATCGGTCAGTGGTGGGCTCCTCTTGCTAACATGATGAACAGGCTGCAGAGGATCTTCTAGGGTAAGAGAGACCAGGAATAAAGCCTGACCATGTAGTTCCCCACAGTCAGCCCACGAAGGCCTTGTGGATCACAGTAGTCTGGCCTCATTATACATGGGCTGCCATGGGTGGAGGGTCAATTCTGTGGCAGCAAACAATCTTAATAACATGGCCTCCCTTTCAGTTCTGGCTAGACGGGAGCATGTACACAGGTACGGATAAGGGCTCATGACACATGGAATCCAGGTCAGATAAACCCCTCAGGAACAGAAATGGGAGTAGATACCAGGAGGATAGGGGGACGGTGTGAGAGGAGGGAAGGTAGGGGGACCGATTGCAATGATTGATGCATAACCTCTCACACCCCAGGGTGATGAACAACAGAACCACGGCTGGAGGGAGACAGTGGTTGCTATAATATCTGAAAATAATAATAATTTATAATTTATTAAGGGGTCATGAGGGTAGAGGCGGAGGGAAAAAAAGAGGAGCTGATACCAAGAACTCAAATAGAAAATAAGTGTTTAGAAAATCATGATGACAATATTTGCATAAATATGCTTGATACAATTGATGTAAGGAATGAATGTTATAAGGGCTGTAAGAGCCCCCAATAGAATGATCTTTAAAATGAAATAAAATGATCTTATTTATTCTCTTTTTTCTCACTACCACCCTCTCTGTTCCTACACACACACACACACACACACACACACACACACACACAATCATGAGCATCTTGAGGCTAGGGACTGTGATGCATTTTTCATAGTATTCTCCAAGCTAGCACAGTGCCTGACGAGACAAATGTATGCATCAGTTTGAACACAATTGATTCGCAATAAGTATGGGGGGTTGCAGGGGAGGCGCAGAGTGGTGGGAATCCGAATGCCAACAAAATCAGCAAGATGTGACATTTCTCTGACTCACTCTCAGGGTTCTTTTGCACCCCTGAGGAGTCCCCACTTGCCTTAAGAGTATGATCAAGGAAAGGCAGGTGATGTGCTCAACATAGCCAGTGGCACCAACTTTTAAAGGTAGTAGTGGTTGCTGGTGCTGTAGCGGGTTATATGCTGGACTATTAACCACAAAGCTAGTGGGGAAAACCCACCACTGCTCTTTGGGAGAAAGGTGAAGCTTTCTGTTTCTGTAAAGACTCAGAGCCTCCGAAACCCACCGGGGGCAGTTCTACCCCCAGTATCTTGCATCTCTACGAATCAGACTCTATTTGCTGGCAGTGAGCTTATGAGACTGACTCCTCCCCACTCTTCCCCCAATGAGTCACATCACCTCTTTTAGCTTCGAGTCCCTCAGATGTAAAATAAGGATATTAAACCCTGTCTCCCCAGGCTGAAGTGAGTCGGCGACAGCTTTCCAGTTAAGCATGCAGCCTTTGAAACTAGCTAGTCTGCCGGCATGAGGGTCCTGGCTGAGCTGCTCACAGGCTGTGTGACTCATAGGCTAGTTTCTTAGCCTCCCTGTGCCTGTAGGGAACTGACGGACATCAAGGTCTCCTGCTGCCTGGTACAGAGCACCAAATAGCCGGGAGCATCTCACGAGGACCACAGGGAACACAACATCAGTAACCTGCAGAACACCACACAGGGGATGACCGTGGGGCCTGCCATGGTCACTCACCATCTCTCTGGAAGAAGAGCAGTCTAACCTTGAGGCTTCCGTGGGGGGTGTCAAATGCCACAGTTAACACCGAAACACCAACCGACACCCCACCCTCCCCTGCTGGCTGCTCTCACTTGCTTTCTATAAAAAGGTCTTGTCAGCCCTCACATTTACTCGGAATGACTCACACAGGAGGATTGAGGTTCCCCCTGTCGTTCCTCAAATCTACAAACCAGAAACCTCAAGACACGTCTCCCCACCCAGAGTCTGTGGGCAGGCCTGGGCCCAGACAGCAAGGAGAAGTGCCGAGAAGGCAGCAGGGCTGGACACTAATCAGGCGTTGTCTCTCTGCCTGTGCTCCTGTCCCTGGACCTCTGGGACTTAGGATGGAGCAGCCTCTGAGGGAATCACAGGGATTGTTACACTGAACTCCCAAGGCCAGGACTTAGGCCAGGTCAGAGGGGCCTAGGAAGTGAAGTTCTCAAGGAATTAGAGCCAGGCAGGCAAGATGGAGAGTCCAGGGCAGTCAGCCAAAGCCTGCAGTGTGCAAGACTTTGCCCCACACCAGAAGGAGGAGGCCTTAGAGCCCTGGTGGCGCAACAGTGAAGCACTTGGCTTAAGGTTGGAGGTTCAAACCCACCACCCTCACCTGTAGGAGAAAGACACAGCAATCTGCTCCCATAAGATCAGCGCTGAGGAAATCCTACAAGGCAGTTCTACTCTGTCACACGGCCTCTCTGTGAGTCACCATTGACTGGAGAGCACATAACAGCGACACATAAAACCAAACTCCAAACTCACTCCCATCAAGCCATTTCTGACTCATGGTGACCCTAGAGAGAAGAGTTGTCCCTGTGGGTTTCTGAGACTGCAAATGTTGTTGTTGTTGTTGTTGTTTAGGGGGGCATCACTGCCTCTGGGGGTCGTGGGCGCTACCCAGTGCTGCTCCTGAGACCTGCCGCTGGCTTTGAACCACCAAGCCCACAGGCCACAGTCCCACACTCAACCACTTACACCACTGGGGCTCAGGCCGAGACTGCAAAATTTTATGGGAGTAGGAAACCTGATATTTCTCCACAGAGAATCTAGTGGCTTTGAACTGCTCCCCTTTCAGCCCAGAGCACAAGCCATCACAGGAGCAGGCTCCTTTGACAACAAGTCAAGGTAGCACAAGACACCAGAGGCATCCGCAGCGGGAAGGATCTCAGAGAACAAGTCAGGCCTGAAACTTGGCAGGTTAAGGGCGACTACCATGCCCGGGATGTGGAAGGGGCACTGAGGGTCAGGGATGGAGCCTGGAGTTTTCGACTGGGCAGTGGTGGGTCTAGGGCCACCGGGTCTGAGGGTTCTGTAGAAAACACCTTTCAAAGCTTTAGCAGATGTGAGCTCGTCTGGAAGTGTGTGTGTGAGAGGCCAGACGGCCAGGTCTCCTGCCCAGAGAGCCTGAGTATGGCAACCTGATGGGGTACCTTTTCCACACCATCCAGCATGCTGATGCAGGAGGTGGGTGGGTCTTTCTTCCCCTATGAAGTGTCACCATCTCCGCAACTCAGGGAGGCAGTTCTACCCTGTCCTACATGGCCACCGTGGGTCAGTGTCGACGCGATGGCATGGGATTTGGGGGAGCGCTCTGATACAGTGGATTCTCGGGTCATGGGCATGGCCTCTTGGGTGATAGGTCTTGCTGGGTGCAGGTGACCCTGGGCACCCCAAGGTTGCAAATAACTGGTAGAAAATCAAACCATTTATATCATTCCTTTCTCTTTCTCACACCCTATACAGAGGGCAGCCTAGGAAACCCACAAGGGCAGCTCCTCTCTGTCCTAGAAGGTCACTATGATCGGCACCGACCCAACAGGAATACGTCTTCCTCCATCATCGGCTCTTTTCTTTCATGGAGCAGCTGGTGGATTCGAACTGCTGAACTTTGGGTTAGCAGCCAAGCTCATTAAGCACTGCGTCCCCGGGGGCCAGCAGGAAAAGTGGATGTTAGGGTTGGTGTTCTGTAGTCTTTGGAACGGAATCCACAGCTTAGTCCTGCTAGTCACGGGCCCTATGGCCACCGATGTGTTTCCTAACATCTTGCCACTCCTCAGGGAGCTGGCTCACCCATAGAAGAAAGCCATCTTCGTGCCTGCTGCCAGTAAGAAATCAGCTTAGCCATTCAAAAGACAGGTGAGCCATTCGAGAATTGTCCGGAACTTTTTGTGAACACCGGTAGCCTTCAATGACTACAGGTAGGCAGGGGTCTACGCCTTTCCCTACCAGCCTCACAGCTGGGGGTGGTGTGGGGGGATATGACAAGGAAACCATTGAGATGATTCCTGTCACATCCACACAGATAGGCACAATGATGCAGTTGCTGTTTTTCTCTCGCTGTGGCCTCTGTTGTCTAGTCTTTATCTAATGACTAGCCCAGCACACACATGTCCTTCCACGGGCCCTTGGGACCTGGTCCCAGCAAACAAGGAGAACAAGCAACCCAGTGGACTCAGAGAGCACTGCCAACCTACAACAGAGCACAGATGTCACAGTGGTTAAGTGCTTGGTGGGTGGGTGGTTCAAGTGAACTAACTGAAAGGTGGGTGGTTCAAGTCTGCAGAGCAACGTCACAGAAGAAAGACCTGGTGCGCAGCTCCTGTACAGATTATGGCCCGCCAAAGCCCAGGAAGCCGTTTCTGCTCTGTTGTCTGGGGTCGATTGGAGTCAAACATGGACTGGGTGGAAGCAGACAATTACCTATGGATAGATGGCAGGTGGTCCACTGTCTTGCTAGTGCCATAACCAGATCATTTTCCCTCCCTTTTGGGGAGAACTCAGTCGTTCAGTCATGTGTTTCCATGGTCTGCTCTGAAATGGATTCCATAGAAGGCCGGGGTGCACACAGCTGCAGGTGCACACAGGAAGACTTTTTGCCTCCAGCATAAGAGACAAGCTCCGCAACTGTGCAGAAGAAC
This sequence comes from Nesogale talazaci, assembly GCA_004026705.1. NCBI lineage: Eukaryota > Metazoa > Chordata > Mammalia > Afrosoricida > Tenrecidae > Nesogale > Nesogale talazaci. The sequence continues at coordinate 29,976 of PVJH01003955.1, forward strand.
CTGGGGTGCACTAACAGTTCAGGCTTCTCACCCACAGAGCGGCCGTTCAAATCCACCAAGCAGCTCTGCAGAAGAAAGACCTGGCCATCTGCCTCTGTCAACATGGCAGCCAGAAGTTCCTGGGGACGGTTCTTCTCTGTTGCTGACGACAACAACACCTCCTAATCTAAAGGTCAGCCGTTAGCAGCTCAGAAAGGAAGGTCTGGCCATCTGCCTCCATGTCACGTAGGGCTACCTTAGGCACCACCTGGCAATAACAATGCCTAAGCTAAAGGTTGGCCATTAGCCCCTCAGAAGAAAGGCCTGGCAATCTTCTTCCACATAGATGACATCCAAGGAAGCCCGTGGTGCAGAACTTCTCTGTAACACATGGAGTGATCACAACTTGAAATGGATTCGAGGGCAGCAGGACTGGATCTGGGTTTGTCTGCGTGCTTTCAATCGGGAGCCCATACAACTTTCTGACAATATAAAGTGGCCTAGATTGGGGTTCTTCGGCCTCAGCAGGGTTGACGTTGTGGAGGGGGTGCTTTTTGTTGGGGGAGTCTATCTTGTGCATGGTAGGATGCTGAAGGGCAGCCCAGGCCACGCCCCACTCCATACCAGGAAACCTTGCATCACCTCCCAGTTATGAGAACCCAAAAAGTCTCCCCAAAACTCACTGCCATGGAGTCAATGCCTACTCATACTGACCCTTCAGGATAGGGTACAAGTGTGCTTGTAGGTTTCTGAGACTGTCGCCGCACAGAAGTAGAAAACCCTGTCCTTCTCCCCCACGAAGTTCTCCAGACATTGCCCAATATCCCTTGGAGGAAAAAGCAGGCCCAAGTGAGGACCACTAGTCTAAAAGGAGATGTTTGCTGTGTGCATCTGATAAACAGATGATAGTGTGGCCGACAATATGGAAAATCCCCTCCCGTGGACTATCTAAACTGCATTTTTAAAAGTTCTTAATGTTGAAGCTGTCTGTGAAGAAGCTGCGGGGCCTTCTTTGTTGCCCAACACACGGCATCCTACATCTGCCAGACAATGCCGAAAGCAGGGTCGTCTTTTGGGGGAAGGGACGAGGGCTGTCCTTCGGAACACAAGACCCTCTGATGAACAGCCGTGCCATCAGGCCCGATTCTCCATGGTAGGAGAGTAGCAGATGTGCCCAGACCCAGAAACCCCATGTGGCGCCAAGTTCTTTTCCACGTGGCTGGAGAAGCATGTCTTCGCACCGGTCTGTCTCGGTGCGGCAGCTCAGCCTAACAGGGTTTTGTTTAGGCGGGTGCTGTGGTGGGCGAGGCGGCCAGCTGGGCCTGTCGGAATGTGGACTTCAGAAGGAGGGCAGGAGGGCAGCACTGCAGATTTGAAAAAAGGAAAAGGAAAGAAAAAAAAAAAAGAGTAACCAGTTGCCAGTGAGCAGATTCCAAGTCACGGCTGCCCCGTGGGTCTCAGAGTGGAAACCCCCCTCCTGTTGGCTTCCTGCCTAGGAATCTTCGGAAGTCTATCTCGTGACCTGGAACCACTAACCTTTCTTTTCTGACTTTTAGAAAAAAGCATTTTACTGTGAATTGGGTGAAGCTTTCGAGAGCAGACCCGTTTTCCATTCAACAATCCATCCCCATTTTGTTTTATCCTGTTGAGTGCAATCCCCACAGCGTAGCATCACTTACCCTTCCTCTTCTCTCTGCTTCCTGTTTCCATTCCTCCTCTGTTCTGACCCTCCCGAACTTTGTCCCAGCATGAATGCTGTTCTTTTGGTCTCCAGTGACTGGGTAGTCTCAAAAGGGCCCCTTATAGGTATTCCTCTTATAGCCCTGTTGTAGTCTGAATGAATTAAGAGAGAGACACAGGGTCTAGGACTAACAAATAGTCGTGGTTTCTAACTGGGTGACTATTAGCCCGGGTAGACTAGAGAAACATATTCATAAACACGCATATGTATGTAAGGGAGAGGCTTATATACAAGAGCAATTGAACATCGAGAAAACATCCTGGCCCAGTCCAAGATCATAAGTCCAATATTAGCCCATATGTCCATTAACAATCTATAAAGTCCTCCTCAGACTCACGAAACACATGCAGTGATGCTGAGTGCAAGATGATCACAAGCCAGATGGGTGGGATGCCTTTGGATCCAGTGGTGTTGTAAACATCTCAGCGCAGGCAGGGGTCTCCAAGTGGCTCCTCTGACTTCAGAGGTCTGGTTCCATCAGGGTAGGTCCATAAGACATCTCCTCTGGGATGTCTCACAGGGATGAGTCTCGTCATGATAGCATCTCCAAGAGAGTGTTGTCAATAGAAAGTCTTCCAGGAACTGAGAGAAATAGTGTCTCTGCCTTCAAGAAGAAATTACCACATTTCCCAGAATTCTCAGGAGAAGGTCATGCCCACACAGTGGTCTCATTGGCTATCTCCAGATTGACAGGCTAGACTCCACCCCTACACTCTTAATCCACAAATTGACACCAGATTAGGTGACTGCTGCAGTGACTAAAGACCATGGTCTCCAGGGTTTCTATCTGACCCCATAACTTGGTCTTTAAATGAATTTGAGTATCACAGCACTTTTAGTATCACAGCACTTAGCCATCTGAGCCACCAGGGACTCTTAGAGAAGCATTGAAACCCCACTCACGGTGGGTGATGACCTTAGAGAAATATGAACTAGATTCTCCCCTCTCCTGTCTTTGGAAGTCTTCTTGGGAGACATTTCTTGGAATGAAAGAGAAGGTTAAAATCATGGCAGCTCTGTGCTGATACTGTTGGTGCCCCCCATCCTCCCCCCACCCCAGCTCTGGAAGCCTTTGCACAGTCTCTGTGCTGACCCTGACACCCAGGGGTTTTGCTTGCTAACTGACCACACCTCCGACCTTCATAGCTTTGTCCACAGTGATAGGCAGGAGGAAGGCCAACGTCTCATGTTCTTATCCTTGGGCTGGACCAAATTCTGGTTTGTGACTGAGGCCTCAGAGTGCCCTCTGTGAGATTAGACGGAGATTGGACTTTAACTGGCCTCACACCCCTACTGGCCTCTTTCTATCCCGGGATACTTTGCTCCAACCCTGTCCTCTTTCTCCCAGTAGCACATGCCCAATGAATTCCCTGCACTCACATCCTCAGCTCAGAGTCTAATCCTAGGGGGAATGGGATTAAAAAATGTCTTCCTTCACCCAGTGGACCCTGAGGGGTATGAAAAGTCAACACATGGTCCCAGGTGAGCTGGGGCCTCACAGCCAAACCAAAAGCTACAGCTTCGTCTCAGGATGGTCAATGAGAACCGGAGGCTTAAAAACCTCTGTCCATGTTTCTGGCATGGTGGTGCTCATGGGAATGCACCGATAGCAGTGCATTGGGTTGGGATCTGCTCTGAGAGAGAGCAAGAAACTTCCCCCCAAAATGAGAAGGTTTCTGGGGTTAAGTCAAAAAGTCTGGGGACTGCATAGTCCAAGATGGACCTGGGGACAGGGGCTTCTATCACAAAAGGTGGAGGGCAGGGCTGCTGACAGACTTGAACCCCAACAAGCAGGACTGGTCTATGGCAGAGCTCAACCCCAAGCCCTTATTGCGGGAATCCCAGTTCACTGCTCAGTCTTATCTGCCTCTGAGCAGCCCTGGGCTATAGGTGTTGTCTGCCTGGATTTGCCTCCTGTGGGGAATTGGAGACTCTCTGGGGGCCCACAACTCCGACACACACCTTCTGGCGCATGGATGACAGAGAAGCAAGGTTTTTTCCTGCCTCCAGGATTTGGTCAAGGAGACATGGGCTGCCCCCTTCGTCTTCCCAGCACGTGGCCCATAGTGGAGCTGTACAATGCATGACATGCCCAACTTGACGTGCGTGGAAACCCCAGGAAGAGGCTACTTCTCTGAGTCATTTAGAAATTCCTGTCTAAAACAACGCCCCCCCCTGCCCCCCTGGGGAACTCTGGAGCATAGAAGGACACCTTAGCATGTGCCCTGCCTCGGCGAGGAGGTGAGACTTTGGACTCTCTCAAACTGCCTGATGCAGAGCAGCGGGAAGGTCAGTGGGCAGTATGGGAACAGGCGTAGGGCTGCCAAGGAAGCAGAGGCTGGGTTGGTTTTTTGTTTTACAGTCAACCAGTTCTGGGATTGGGGCTGAGACTGGCTGCAGCTAAGCTGTGTGACATCAGAAGGGGTTTACCTCTCTATTTCCTCAACCCTGCCACAGAGATCCTGCGAGACACTGAGATTTGTCAGGGTCAGACCAAGAGTGAAAGCTAATAAGTAGGGGCAGAGGGAGGTCGATCAGCCCCAGCTGGACCACCGGGTGACTGGTTCTGAGTAAGTCGCACAAAGCAGGATGTAATCTCACATGAGCACAGGGGGAGACCGACAAGAGCTTGAGCCTTGGGGGCTCCCATGGAGCCTCCTAGTTGGTGATTGCACATGGGAGAGGATAGCGAGTCCCTCTTTGGGACATGTGGATGCTGAGCTTCGATCCCTCCCAGATATCCCCCTACATGGGTCTTCGTTTCCATCATTATTGCTATATTAAAGCATCTACTGCAGGAATGATAGCTTGTCTGTGGATGCTATGAATCCTTGGACACATTTGGGGAGCAAGGCAAGCCAGTGGTTTTGAAGTGGAGAGAACCGTGTGGGCTCTTAGGCTGGGCCCAGTACTCTGAGGAAGTAGAGGAAAACCCCAAATTTGGGTCTGACTGATCTGACGGGGAGGACCTCCTACAGACTTCCGAGCTTGTGGCCAGAACTTCATACCCCAGTCCTTGGTGGTTGGGCATGAGAGAGGGAAGGGCTGGGTGGGTGGCTGGGATCTGAAGGGAAGCTGAGACTTCTTCAAAACTCAGTTAGAGTGAGCTTGTAGAGTGAGCTTTTCTGTTCACCACACCATTTGTCAGCAGAGGTGGTCATAGAAGCCCGGGTCTGGTCTGCATACTCAGCTTTTCTCGTGGACACGGGAGGAGGCCTGATGCACTAGCTCCTGAAAGTGTTGACTGTGAGAGGCTCATAACTCAGTGTCCACCTGCATGTTACCCTCAGACACAGACAGCGAGTGTCCCCAGGCTGGCTCCATGATGTCAGTTTGGAAAAAACTTTGACTCATCATCTCATCTCTGGGGCTGGTGGGGACCCCATCATGGTTCCCTTTTTCATCTGTCCACTCCCACTTCCTTCTTAGGCATTGTTTCCAAGAACGCTCCCCAGCAACCCTCTGAGCCTGGTTTCCAGACCTGGCCTCAGAGACCTACCTGGTCAGTTTTTTGTGGACATTAAAAGGTTGAGAGTATATAAGGGTCGGACATAAAGCTCACAAGAAGCCCTGCTGGCACTATGGCTAAGCCTAACCGATAGGCCAATAGTTTGAACCATCAGAAAGCCACCGGGAAAGCAGACGGCGCCATCCTACTCTGTCACATGGGCTCATGGTGGGTTGTAAATCAACAAGATGTCACCCCACAACAACAGCAGCCGTACACAGCTTGTGGTGTTGTGGGCTGTCAACACAGGATATCATAATGATGAAATTAAGAATAGCTCGCTGGCACATGGGACGGGCAGAAGCAAGGAGAGACAATGAAATTGCTTGTGAAGAAGACACAGGTAAGCGAGGGAGACAGAGTCTTTTGAGAGAAGCAGAGCTGGATAAATATTCTTCAGAACGGAGCAAGCGCAGGCTTGTCTCAGAAGACCTTGGGCGGTCACTTCAGGTCCCCAGTGTTTCCATAGCAATGCTCCTTGATATGAGGACCGGGAGGGCTATCCAAGTGTCCCAGGAACAGTCCAGGTGAGACACGGGATGTTCATAAGGACTCAATAAGTCCCTCTCCTCGATGCCGTGATGCTTCTGCTCCTCGTTGCCCCTGCCCACAGTTTCAATATGCTCAAAGCTGTCCATGGTTTTCTTCTTCATCTATCACTATAGGCCAGAACCTGGGTAGTGTTGGGTTGCTAACCCCAAGGCCAGCAGTTTGAACTCACCAGCTGCTCTGGGAGTGGAAGATGAGGCTCTCTACTTCTATAAAGAGTGACACTCTTGGAAACCCGTGAGGACTGTTCTACCCTGTCCCCAAATGTCACCATGAGTCAGAACCAGTCCAATGTCAGGACATTTGCTTTTTATCACGATTGTCCAGAGACTGGATGGCATGATCACCAGAAGCAGCAGCTGTGCATCTCCTTCGTGAACAAATACAATATGGACATGGACATGGAGGGGAGGCCAAGCAGAATCAACTTGCATTGTGATCTCGTCTCGCTCAGACCTCAAACCTGTCTTCTGTCTCTCACAGAGTCCACTTTTATTGACCACCAACCTGTGTCAGTCAGGAAGACAAAAGGCATAGAAAGTATCACAACAGAGAGAATGTAGTATAGGGAATCAGTTGCTTACGTGTTAGAGAGCTGACTTCATAGAAAGGCGGTGCAGCATTAACTCAAAGATAATACCTGTGGTAAGAAGTCATTTGTCCCCCAGAGGGTTGAAAGACCAAAGGAAAGAGGTTAGGGTTGGTTATCTGAACCTCAAAGCTCAGAAGGGGGGCCTCGCCGAGTCAGAATTTAAGCCTCTGAGGAAGGGGTGTGGGGCAGTAGATGGTGACATCTCAGGAGTTCAGAGGAGGGAAGCTGAGGAATTCACTCTCAGATTTCTGAAGAAAGAGTGCTGCTGTCCGGCTGCTGGCGACCCATCAGGAGCTCTGAGAGGGCCTGTGGGCCTGGGGTTCAGGCCTCTGCCTGGAGCGCTGCTCAGCAAGGGTGTACCTCTGAGAAGGCATGATGAGGTTGGTTTGGGGAAGGATGAGAGAAGCTGGTGGTGAAGTCCCCTGCTAGTGTCAGGAGAAAGTTCTACTGCTGTGGCAATTCTAACAGGAAGAGGCAGCAAGCAGGGTAGAGAAAACTCTTCTCCCCTACCCGTCTTCCCTTTTGTGCTTTCTTTTGACAGGAAGGAGCCACATGACCAAGAAGAAAAGTCATTTTCCAAGTCCTAGCCCCAGAGCAGAGCACTGAGAGGGCAGCCCCGGAGGTGAGAAACCTCAGCTGGAACACGCAGCACTGGTAACTGGCAAATGCCAAGTCCAGACCCAGGTGTAAGAGGCCAGAGATGAGAGTCCCAGTCTCTGTCCTCCAAGAGTTCATAGTTTAGTGCCGGGGTGAACTCAGGGTCCCAAGGACCGGGACAGCAGCACAACAATGACAATGACGGTGGTCAGTGAATGGTCCTACCTGTGCCTCTCTACCCCACTGCTAGCCTGCCCACCCCAACACCCACAAGAACCGTCCATGAGGAAGAAGATGCAAAGATTTGCCAACCAATATCCAATCAGCAGGATTGGATAGCCAATCTTGTAGGATGAAAAGAGCAATGTGGTGTCATAGCAAAGAACATTGATTTGGGAGTCAGAAACTCGGTTCTGATCCAGGCTGTACTTTGTGTCAACTGTCAAGATACCTAGGCCATCAATGCCTGAATGAATGAATGAGCAAACAAAAGGATGACCTGAATGGGCAATGGTCAGGGAGTAATTGGGCTGTCCACTGAAGAACATCCAGATTTAGTAAGTACTTGGCAGCTCATGCCTATTCCCCAACCCAGTGGGGGACGGGTGAAGGTTGTTGCTGTCCAAGTCCCCATCCGTGTTTCTCTTATGTGGGTCCAGAAGAGGTGGAGAGAGGAAGCAGCCATGGTGAGTAATCACAGGCTGACACATCATGACACAACATGGACATTTGCTTCCTGTGCAAACCAACACTTGGAAACACATGCTCGTCCGAGCCAGGCAGTCACACGGAGCTTCCATGTGAGGCAGCTGCCACAAGAGGAGAATCGTCACGGGGACAGAATAATAAACAAGCACTTGCTTGGAGAAGCAATATGGGCAGCATGCAAACCCTAGAGACTGGCTGCATTTCGGCCCAAGTAGGATGCTGTTGTCTGTCTTTTGTGCACACTGGGCACTCACCTCATGCATGTGTTTCCATGATACCATAAATGTGATATGTGTGCGCAATTACATGTGAAAATGCAGTGGTTGACAGTTCAGTAATAAGAACCGAGGCTAGAGAAAGGTTCATTTGTGGCATGTACGGTAGGTCAGGACAGGGAAGACAGTTCAGGAATTTTCTACACCACAATTAAGAGCTCCCTAGAAGAAAATAATCTCAAAGAAAATCACATGTGCACCAGTAGCAATGCACAGAAGAATTGGACTCATTTTTAAGTTATTACATTGAAAGAGACCTTCTAAGGAGCTTAATTTCGGGCCCAAAATAACAAGATGTGTTCGTAATGAAAATACTGATGATTTTTAAGCGTCTTTTGGATATATGGTTCTCTGCTCTCATACAGAGTTAGTCTTGGAAACCCGTATGAGATGCAATCAATTCAATGGCAGTGGGTTTGGTTTGACATGGTTTGGTATTGTATAATTTGGTTGGGTTGTTTGATTTGGTTTGGTTTAATTGGTGTGTTCTGGTGTGGTGTGGCGTGGTGTGGTTTGATTTGGTTTGATATTGGTCACCATAGAATCCCAAGTGGCATGATGGTTAAGAGGTTGGACACTCTCTAGAAAGGTGGTGGTTAGAACACAGCAGTTCTGCTCTAAAGAAAGATGTTGAAAACTGCTTCCATTAAGAGTACAGCCTTGGGTCAAGAGGGCAAGGGAAAGGTGGGGGGAGAAAGGGAGAAACCAATCACAATCATCTATCGCACCCTCCTAGAGGGACGGACAACACAAAAGTGGTGAAGAGAGACATCAGTCAGCGTAAGACATGAAAAAATAATAATTTATAAATTATCAAGCATTTATGAGGGCGGGAGGGGGGAAGGGAACATAAGGAACTGATACCAAGGGCTCCAGTAGAAAGAAAACGTTTTGATATGATGATGTCACCATACGTATACATGTGCTTTACATAATGAATGGGTGTATGGATTGTGATAAAAGTTGTATGAGCCACCAGTAAAGTGATTTTCTAAAAAGAAAATAGCTTAAAAATTAAAAAGCGTATAGCCTTGGGAGGCCTGTGGGCTCTCGGGCCACGATAAGTTGAAATCAACTCGATGATGTTGATTTCGGCACTGAGCATCAGTGACTGAACGGGGTGCTTTGCAAAGATGGCTTCATTTTGAGAGAGCGCCACTATTATCCCCGGCTTTCAGAGGTGACAGCAGGGACTATGAGCAGTCAGACTGTTGCTCAGCGTGGGAAACAGGGGTGGCATTTGAAGCTAGGTCCCTTTGACCCCAAATAGCGAGCCTGGGTGACTGGGCCTTACTCAAGGCTGCCCCCACGTTGTGTAGCTCGCCCATTGTACAAAGATCCCTGGGCTGCTTTTTCTGGGAGGAAGAGTGCTCTATGTTTCACACAAAGACGCTACCCTCTCGCCAAACTACGCAGTCGGGTTCCATCTGCCCGGAGGGGGCACCTTTTTCTGCTTCACACAAAAACATCGAGTGAGCTGAGTGAGCTGACTGGGTCCTTTGGAAAGGAGGAATGCCTTAAATGGAGTGGCTGCTTTGTCAGGCAAGAGCCCTTTAGTGGAAGCGGGAAGAGGACCCCCTCTCATCCTTGTCGGGGTGCTGGCATGCGCATCAGTTTCTCACTCCGCCTGCCAGACTTTCACCACAAAGGCCTCCTCTGTCCATTTCAGCAACTTGGTATCTGCTATCGTCTGTGTTTGCTGTTTCTTCCTCACTCCCTTTCCCTGTTTAACTCCTAAGGAACCCACAGGCCTGAGTGACAAATGAATTTTTTCGGCGATGTCTTTGCTGGCTCACTGGTCCAAGTATGAGCCAGGGTCCACATACAGACAGAGAAATCACACTAGGAGTTGAATATGAGGTGGGGGGAGGGGTCAGGGAGCTCACCCAGGTATTGTAGGACTGAAAGAACAGAAGGAAGGGATAAAGGCAGTCAGAAGCATTTGCTAACACCCCCCCCCACACACACACACACACAATGGACTAAGAAACCAAGGGGAAAGATGAGGCTCCCACCCTAGAAATGGAGGGGGAATGCCAAGTTTGGTGCTGGGGAGAAGGGTCATCTGAACTGAAGAGGGGGTTCCACTCAGTGGTGACAAAATTGGCAGAGACGAGAGAAACCAGGAAGGAGTTTTTTCTCCCCTCCTCCTTCTTCCTGACTCTTTCTGCTGCTTTCTATCACCCCAATGTAGCAAGGAGACAGTTGACAAGGCCTTCTGGGAAATGTAGTTTGCTGCTACCCAGCGCCATAGACCAGAGTACACAAGTTTGGATGTGGAGTTGAGAGACAGCGGGGGGAATGGCTGGAACCTTCCAGAAACGTTAGCTCGGATCTCCAGCCTTTTGATACAGGACACTAAGTGCAATTTAATACAAGGCATAACCTATACTCATAGTGGAAGTCTTCATGGCTTACCGTGTCTCCTCCCACTGGACTTCAAGCCCACTGAGGACAAAGCGAGGCCCAGTTGGTCCATGTTTCCTATGCACACAAGCATGTCTGGAGCCAGGAAAAACTCAGCTGCTTATCAAAAGGAGAGAATGCACAAAGAGTGCGTGAGGTCATGTTTTCTAGCAGTAGAGTGTATGGGAAGGGGCACGGGGCGGGGGAGGCGGAGGGAAGGGGGGAGAAGCAAGATGGGTGGGGAGAGAGTTCCAGAGGAAATGCTCTCGGTCTGAGTCCACCTTCTGCCTGATCCACAGGGTCGGGCTCTGGAACGAGCATTGCTCCACAGACTTGGCCACAAGGAGATGGGACCATAAGTATGTAGCCAGGAGACCCAACCCCATGCACACAAGTCAATTCTGACTCCCAGGGACGTCCACAGACACAGAGTAGAAGTACATACTCCATAAGGCGTCCAAGGCTTTGACTCCTCTGGGAACAGAGGGCCAGGGCTTTCTTCTGAGCCTCCTGTAAGGGGGGACCGACCATTCAGCTAATCACAGTGTGCATGACCACTCTCACGACTCAAGAATGCCAGTGGGGGTGGGACCACCCACGAAAGAGGGTTGCTAAGAGCAAAGAGCAAATCCCCCCAAGAGGGAGCAGCTGGGAGCCTGGGCAGCCAACACTCCTGCCAACTGGGACACGGGGGCACCCACTCACTGAAGGGGACGTGGGTGAGACGTCAGCAGATTCCAAGTCTTTTCCCACTGGAAAAACCCGGGACCTTCTCACTCTCTCAAGTGGATGCTTCCTCACAGCGACCCGGCAGAACAGAGCAGAACTGCCCCTGTGGGCTTGTCTGACCCAAACTCTTCTCAGGATGAGAGAGACCCCTTGTTCCCACAGAGCAGGCAGTGGGTTTGAACTCGTGATTTTGGGGGTCACAGTCCAGCTCCTAACCCACTACACCACTAGGATCCTTATGACCCGAGAGTTTTTATAAGAAAGGAGGCAAAGGAGAAAGAGATTTTTGTCTTTGAAGATATAGATAGATGATAGATAGATAGATAGATAGATAGATAGATAGATAGATAGATAAAGATAGAGATAGAGATAACAGAAGCAGAAAAATTAATGGCCCTGCTTCCTGTCCAATGTGGGTGTGGGGGTCTTGGCTTCAAATCCCAAGCCTGACCTGCCTGTGGCCATGGCCTCTGCACCCCAGGGGCCCCCAGGCACCAGATTCCTCCCTCCAGGCTCTCTCCCCCTTGGAAGAAAGACAACCCTCTCACTCTCTTGTCCCTCCTGGCCTGCAGGTGCCCCACTCAGCGTTGGCCTGGCAGCCTCCACCAAAGAATGCCACTCTGGCCTGGGGCCCGGCCTCAGACAAAAGCCCTTTTGGATCCCAGCCTGCATCCGCCGCCGCTGGCTGACAGGACCCTGCCCGCCTCCCTCACCACCAGCTCGGAAGCCAGTTCCAGCCACCCCCCTTCCACAGAGCAGGCCACTTCCCCACGCAGGAAGTAACACGGGCCCCAGCCCTGGAGAGCCTGTCCTTGGCAACCCGACAGACAGCTGACTCTCCTCACATGGGAGGGGAGGGAGACGGGACAGCTCTGTGTCCAGGGCTCAGAGGCACAGAAGCAGGGGGCCCGGATTTCAGGAAGGAAAGCCAGCAGCACAAAGGACCCGGCCTTCTGCCCCTGACACAACCAACACACTCAACCCTGAACTTGGGATCAGGGTGGTCCTTCGTGGGAAGTCATGGCTGTGCCATGGATCGGCAGTGCCACCCTGAGCGCTCCAGTGTTGGAACCCCAGTTTTCATCACTCTTACATGCGAGCTCCCTGGCCATTACCGGCTGTTTTTGAGGATTCAGTGAGGAAAAAACAAGAGTCGAGTATGATGTCCAGCACTTTGTTTGTTCCTTTTCTTTCATTTTCTTTTAGTGAGGGTTCTGACAGTTCTCATCACAATCTAAACATATATCCATTGTGTCAAGCCCTTCTGTACATATGTTGTTGTCATCATCTTTTTCAAAACATTTTCTTTGTACTTGAGCCCTTGGTGCCAGCTCCTCATTTATTGTTCCTCCATCCCCCCATCTTCCCTCCCCCATGAACCCTTGACAGTTTATAAATTATTCTTCCTGCCCTCCCCCCCCGCCCCCACCTGCATATCTTACACCAACCACTGTCTCCCTTCACCCACTTTTCTTTTGTCCGTCCCTCTGGGAGGGGGAGGCCATATGTTGATTATTGTGATTGCCCCCCCTTGCTCCTCACCCCCTTCCCTTATCCTCCCAGTATTGCTACTCCCCTTATTGGTCCGGAGGGCATGATCTGTCCTGGATTCCCTCCGTTTCAAGCTCTTATCTGTACCCATCCATGCTCTGGTCTAGCCAGAGTTGTAAGGTAGAATTGGGATTATTATAGTGTGGTGGGGGTGGGAGCCTTGAAGAACTTAGAGAACTAGCGTGTTTTGTCAGTGTTATAGATGCCTGGCATTTCCTGTTGCCACCCCCTCACATGACACATGGAGAGCTTTCTGCTGCACCACACCCTCCTGAAGCTAGAGGACTTGCATTGCTCATTCTCACCCTCTTGGCTCTTCAGGCCAAGTCTCGACCTCTTGGCGATTCTAACTGCTCCCTTTGGAAGCTCTCCTCTGGTTGATGCAGACAGACCATCAGCTACTGTCTCACAGGGCCGAAGAATGATGAGCCCCACCGCTTGCCCATCAGATGCAGCCTCAGAAAGCAGAGATGTGTGGTGAGAAAGAGGCTTGTCATCTTGGGCTTTTGTGAGTGTGTGTTCTTCCAGATAGCCGTGTCCTTTTACGTCCCAACCCTCCTTGCCTTGCTTGTTCCTGAAGGAAGAAACAGCTTTAGAAATGGACAAGCCAGTGGAGATGAACCCAGTTATTTTAGAGATCACTGGGTTAATCTGGGCAGACTAGAGAAACAAATTCATAAACACGCATGTGGACATAAGGGAAGGGTTTATATACCAGTGGAATGGAACATTGAGAAGGCATCCCAACCCAGTCCAGTCTAAGGTCATAAGTCTGATATTAGCCCATATGTCTGAAACCAATCTATAAAGTCTCCTTCCCACTGATGAAGCTGGTGCAATGACATCAGGACAATCACAGGCCAGTGGGTGCAGTCTTGTGTATCCAGCAGCAGTAGAAGCATCCCAGCGCTGGCAGAGATCTCCCATGGCTCCTCATTTCCAGGGCTCAGGGTCCATCAGCAGTATCCAATGGCAGTAGAAACATCTCAGTGCTGGCAGGAGTCTCTCTGGCTTTTCTGGCTTTAGAGGTCTGGTTCCATCAGAGTAAGCCCATGTGGCTTCTCCTCCGGCTCCTATAGCTCCTAGGACTCAGGGTCCATGCTGTCATCTTGTCTTGTCAGGAGAAGGTCTCCAAGGAACTGAGTCTATCGTCTCTCACTTCCACGGGGGAAATACTGCGAGATTTCCCAGAATTCTCAGAGAAAGCTATGCCTACACAGAGGTCTCATTGGCTATCTCCAGAATGACACATGAAATTGACACCAAAGTCCATGACCGCCACAATCACATTGGTGCTGCTCTAAGGATGGACATGAAGATGATGCCTGCTCAGAGAGCGACTCCCAGCTAGACCGAGAGTCCCCTTCCCCACCTGCCAGCTGGAACTGGAGAAGAGCATCAGAAGAATAGGCTTTGACCATTTGTCAGTTCTTAGTCCTAGAGTTGATGCTGTGTGGAGGCTATGCGTTGGGCTGCGACCTGCCTGGTCACCAGCTTGAAACCACCAGCACCTCCAGAAGGAACAGACTGGACTTTCTACTCCTTTAAATAGTTAGAGTCTCAGAGAGCCACAGGGAGGTCGATATGAGTCAGCATTGACTCAATGGCAGTGAGCGGGTTCATGCTGAGTTCCTGGAGGGGAAGTGGCTACTAATCAAAAGTTGGCAGTTCCAACCCACTTAGAGGGCCTTGGAAGAAAGGCCTGGCAATCTGAAGACAGCCCTAGGGAGCAGTTCTATGCATGAGGTCACCACAAGTAGGAGCAGAGTCCGTGGCAACTGGTCTTGGAGTTGATGCTGGCAAAACCTTTGGCTTGTGTTTCCCTGGGGAAGGGTATTAAAATTTTGCCTGGTGAAGCTTCACCACAGATGCATAAAGACCTGGGGGCTTCAAGAAAGCTGATCCTAAAATCAGTCTCTCTAGCCCACACGGCCTTGCTGGTTCAGATGCTGACAATTACTGCAGTTCTTTGTTCTGTGTCTTTTGGCTGATGCTCAGCTCATGAGGAAGTGTCTGTACGGAAGCCAATTTGAATGGCTTTTGCAAGTGAAATTTCAAGGGACAATGTGCCAGGTGCCTCAGAGAGCCGGAGTCTGGTGGAGTCTCTGTCAACCGCTCACAATAAGCCTCACTCCCATTTGTATGTCCCATTCCGGCCGTCTCCCCGGCTCAAGATCTCCATCCTGACCGCTTCAGTTCATCTTCACAATAACCCGGTGGAGCCAAGAGGGTTCTCTCCACTTTGCCACGTCCACCGGGAATGGGTGAGGGCTTAGGCCGTGTGCCCAGGACCACGTGCACTGCACCTGGCTCCCCAAGGGCCTGGATCCAGGATTTTTGCCTTTGATCTAAGAAGTAGTATTTCAACAAGTTAGTGGACATCTATTCCGTGTCTGGAATAGTTTATATAAGGTGAATATATATTTATGTTTCAGATATAGAGTTTGTGGGAGGTAGATGTGGCAGTCTATTTCTGTTAATATTCATAGCCTTAACCCCCACCCAAACACTAGTGATGAAGACAAAATGGATGCATTAGCAAATGTGGTGGAGACAGTGGCTGGTGCCTGGCTATTAAAATATATAGCTTCTGGGGTCTAAAGTTAAATAAGTTAAATAAGCAGCCATCCAACAGTGAAGCAACAAGTCCACATGAAAGAAGCACACTAGCTGGTGTGATCATGAGGTGTTATTAGGACGGGAAGGGGAAAAGAGGGAGCCAATGCCCTCCAGAGGAAACAACAACAAAAAATCAGAGGAGGGAGACAGCAGTGAGTGTGAGATATGAAAATAATATGAATCTATAATCTATCAAGGAGCCATGGGGGTGGGGAACAAAAGGAGCTGATCCCAAGGGCTCAACAGAAAGTAAATGTCTAGAAAAGGACAATGGAAAAATATGTACAAATATGTCCGATACAATTGGTGAATGGGGTGTAACAAGAGATGTAAGAGTCCCCAATAAAAGGATCTTTAAAAGAAAAAGATATACAATCTTCAGGACCTTGTGGAGCAGTTCTCGTCTGTCCTGTAGGTGAGTCAAAATCGAGCTGGTGGCAACGGATACTATAATATTTGCTTATTTGTAAGAAATTTCCATTGAGTTGATTTAGGCTCATGGTGGCCCATGTCGTTAGAGTAGGACTGTGCCCTATGGGGCTTTCATGAGCTGGTCTTCAGAAGTAGACCACCAGGCCTTTCTTCTGAAGCACCTTTGGATAGGCCAAACCGTCCAAACTTTGGGTAAGTAGCTGATTCATTTAACTACTGACTATTAACCAGGTCTGCTCTATTTATCTCTATCTATCTACCCATCTATCTAACTAGGTTCAGAGAGAGAAAATTTTTTAGTGTCCTTTCAACTTAATGTATCAAAAGCATCTTTTTATGCCCTTAACTTACCTCTAGCTTTTGTTTTGTTTTCTCTTATGACTAACGCTTCAATCGACACCCTTATTTTTAAGAAGAGTCACAGGATGCCCCAGGAAGACTTCAAAAAAAAAGAGAAGGGTGGGATATCAAGTGTCGGTGCTAATCAGGCCTGCTTCTGGAAATGAGTGCTTTGGGAAACTCTTTGCCTGTATTTTCCACAACTGAGTTCCTGCTGACCCTGCACGATTGGATTGAACTATGCACCCCAAAGTGTATGCTGCAGTCTCAAACCCCGGACCTGTACGTGAGATTGCACAGAAGAAAGGGTGGAGAGGTGTTCCTAACCTGATCACTTGGAGATGGTGTCTTCTAAAGAGGGGCACAGACAGACATCCACAGGGGAAGATGGATACCATGTGGCTGCACATCTATAAGCAGCTGACGACCACGGCAACAATGAGAAGCATTAGGGAACCAAGGAGGATGTTTCCCTCGCGTGACAGAGGGACCCAGAGCCTGTCACTGTCTGATGGGGACTCCGAGACTCTGAAGTTTCTGTTCTTCAGAGACACCCACTTGCGGTACTCTCTGTTGTTGTTGCTATGTTAACGCATGATAAACTTGTGGTCTAGGAGTTTCGTTCCTAGCTGTATATTCAACAGAGATATGGTCACATGTCCACCAAAAAAACTGTGCAGGGATATACAGAACACTGCTGTTTATAGCAGGAAACACACAGACACAGACACACAAAGATAAACAACCCACATAACCATCAACAGCAAAGCAGATGGATGCTGCAAGAGTCACATAATGAGCTCATTTTCAGGTCAGTCCATTTCTACTCAGTTCAACCTTCTGAGGTAGAGTTGAATTGGCCCATAGGCTTTCCAAAGCTGTCATCTTTGCTTAAGGAGATGACCCCCTCTGTCTCCCATGGGATGCCTGACTGGTGGGTTCAAATAGCCTACTGCTGCAATACCAGGGGGGGCTGTGACTGAATCATCTTGACAACCTTCTGGTTTTCAGCCAAATCCTAGGTATCTTCTTGACTGCAATGATTCAATCATTAAGTTTTAAGTGAGCAAATAAATCCTGTGCAGGACCTAGAAGGAGAGGAGAGAGAGGATGGGGTAGAAGTCGAAGAGAAATAGGAGAGGAGAATAAGAGGAGAGAGACACGTTTCCTGGACCCAGGCTCTGCCTATAGTATGCTCCCTGCTTTAAAGAAATCGCTTAACATAACCAATCTCAGTGTCTTCCCTCTAAAACCTCCCAAATGAAACTCACCACTGTCAAGTCTACACCAACCCATGGCACCCTCTAGGGCAGGGTGGGGTTGCCCTGATGGGTTTCTAGAGGCTGTAACTCTTGAAGAAAGTTTGCTCTGTCTTTCTCCCTCAGAGCAGCAGGTGGTTTCAGACTGCTCACCTTGTGGTTAGCAGCATGATGTGCAACCCATTATGCCACAAGGGCTCCTCTAAAATGGAAATCAAGACATCTACCCAGGAACTTACTTGGACACCTTAGAGGACTTGAGAGTTGTGTGAAAGACATAACAATAACTTTTACAGATGTAAGGGGATTTTAGGATGCTTAAGAAACGTCGGGTTCAAAGAAACATGGGCATCACTTTCACATGCCTTCAGTCCTGGTGTTACTCTGGGTAGACTAGAGAAACAACTTCATAGACACTCATATGTGTATAAGAAATAATGGCCGAGGCTGCGGCTCAGGTTCTGAATGGCGCCTCCGGAGCGGAAGCTTCATACCCCCTTGTCTCACCATGGCGATCAATAAAGCCTTCTAGCCATACTTAAAAAATAAATAACGTTAGATAAAGAGTAATTGTACATTATGAAAACATCCCGACCCAGTCCAGATCAAGTCCACAAGTCGGCTATTAGCCCCTCTGTCTAATACCAATCTATAAAGTGCTCTTCAGACTCACGACACACATGCAATGATGCTGAATGCAGGAAGATCACAGGCCAGTGGGTGGGGAGTCTTGTGGATCTAGTGGTGGTGTAGGCCTCTCAGCACTGACAGGGGCCATTAGGTGGGTTCTCCAGCTCTGAGCCGCTGCCTGCCATCAGACAGTCTCCATGTGGCTTGTCAATAAGAATGACTCACAGGAGCTTAGCCTGTGTCCTGCCTCCAATGAGCTATTTATTTCCTTAGCACCTCCAAATGAGGTCACAAACTATGACCTGTTTGACAGACTAAACTCCTTTTCACTTTTAAGCCTTAAATTGACAGCACATGAGATAACTACTACAGTCTTGATTCCTTCCAGCTATTAATGTTTTGCCCAGATAGTATTGTCATTCTTATCTTTAAAAAAACCCTTTTTTCATCATATAAACAATTTTTTACATAGAAAAAATGAGAAAATATGGAAAGAGAATAAGAATGACTCATGATTCACATGCACATAAAGACATCAACACTTTGATGGATTGCCAGCCAGACATTTTTCTTTGTGGCATATATTTTTCCATATATATGTAGATATATATAAATAATTACTTCCAAATTGCTTCCTTTCTTCCTCTTCCTAGTTTAGTATAGATTCTTAAAAATACTCCTGAGACCCATTTGGCTATTCCCCCCCCCCCCCATCTTTTTTTCTACTTTTGTTCTTCATCAACCAGTCCCCAATCCAGGTCTTCTTTTCAGCCAAACAGTTCTTTCAGGAGCCAATCTGCTCTCGAGTCCTGAGTGTCAGTGGGAAGCTTGGCTTCAATACAGACAGTGCAGGGAAGGAAAGGTGTTTTCCAAAAGCTTCTTTATTATAGTTGCTGTCTTTCCAGCAAGTAACATAGGTATTTTCTCTTTTTGACCTCAGGAGCAGAGAGCTGAGTGAATACACTCCTTGGTTTTCCCTTGATGATGGTCATGAAATTACAGAATTGCTCATTTCATTTCCCCACCCACTCATCTCCTCCTGCTTGTTCTTGAGAACTTTACTTCCCATTTCAACAAAAAGGTCGAAGCCACCAAGTTATAAAACACCCCCGACTTGTGACTGCCCACCTGGAAAAGCGCCTTTTCTTCATCCTTGCTTCTTCCCCTCCCACTTTGGAGGACAAACATCCCAGTGCCTCAATGAGTCCATTCCTTGCCCCACCTGCTCCAAAATCCTGCTCCACCAGTTATTTCCCTCTCTCTGTAGCTTCAACCTCTCCCTTGGATTTCCCCTCTTGGCCCTACTTTTACTCTTTAAAAAGAAAGATAATACTGACCCTATGTGACCTCTCTAGCTAGACTTTCCTTTCTCTAGAATCCATGTTAATGGAAACAACAACCAAAAAATCAAACGATGCATTGCATTCCAAAGAAGTCAAACAAAATCAACTTCGAAAGACCTAACGTGTGGAAGAGCCATGATGCCATAGCCAAAGTGCTTTGAAGAGTATGGTGTTTCTGCCCCAAGTCATGGTCTTTTCAATCACCTCATCTGCATCTGAAAGTTGGACAACAAATAAGGAAGACCCTAGAAAAATTAATGCACTGGAATTATCGTGTTGCCCAAGAATACTGAAAGCACAATGGACTGTCAGAAGAACAAACAACTCAATCTTGGAAGAAGTATTGTCTTTTTTACTTAGACATGTTAGCAGGAGGTACCAGTCTCTGAAAAAGGAAATCATGCTTGCTACAGTCGAGAGAGGACAAGAAGAGGGCCCTCGAAGAGATAGATCCACAAGGGGGCTGCAACAATGGACTCAAATGTAACAGTAATTGTGAGGATGACCCAGGACCTGGTGATGTATCCTTCTGTTGTCCGTAGGGTCAATCGTTGTGAGGAGGAATCAACTTGATGTTATCTAACAACCCAGCAACAGGTGATCCCTTCTGGCTATCCCTCTCCTTCTCCTTCTCCTTCTCCTTCTCCTTCTCCATCACCCAGATAGCTTTTTTGCTTTGTTTTGTTTTGTGGCATCACTGCCCTGGTGGGAGTAGGAGGCCCAGCCTTGCTCCTGGAGAGCTGCTGCTGGATTCAAACCATTAACCCTGTGCACTGCAGTCCCGCACACAACCACTACGCCACCAGGGCTCCATGACCCAGCTATCTTAAATACTTGCCTAAATGCATTCGTTGTCGTGCATCCTCAGAACCCATTTCTTCTGCAATCCAGCTTCTCCCTCACTTTTCCTTCTCCATCACTTCCCCAGGCTGCCCTGTCAAAGACAATTCATAATTGTGTCATTAGCAAACCTAATGAATATTTTTATCCTTATCATAATGATCTTCTAATTGTTGTTGTGCCTCATCAAGTCTAATTCAACTTAGAACAACTCCATATAACAGAGTCAGCCTGCTCCCACAGTCCTAGGCTGTAATCTTTACAGGAGTCAATTTTTAGGTCTTGTCATGTGAGGATCGACTGGGTATTTTTTGAATAATCAACTTTTGGCTAGCCATTGAGCACCCCTAAAAACAACAACAAGAATTTAAAAGCCCCATTGTGGTATAGTCTATTCAGACTCATAGTGACATTTTAGGAACAGATTACAACTGCCCCCATATGGGTTCTAAGGCTACAAACCTTTATGGGATCAGATTATCATGGCTGGTGGGTTCAAACCACTGATGTCTTGTCTATTAGTAGACAAGACCTTACCTACTGCTTTCTCAGGGTTTATATGCTCCTTCCAAAAAATTCCATAGGACATAGTAAAACTTGCTGACTTTGCAATTAGCCACCAAATGCCTAACTCTGTATACCACCAAGGCTTCTTAAAACTCATAACTATCAGAAAAATATACCCAACTATCTGCTGGGCATCTCCTCTTGGATGTCTAGCTGATAGCTCATCTTCAACATCTGAACACCACCACCAATTCAGTCCAACAGTCCGTCACTACATCTGTGGGCACCAGGAAGAGAATACCTGACACCAGAAGAATGGATAACATATCGAGACATCAGAGGAAAGAATTCACAGAATTGGTTAATTCAGAGACTCAAAGCGCCAGGCATCTTTTGAATGTGTCAGCTACAGAACATTGACTTAATTCGTGTTGTTGTTGTTTTGTTGTTGTTGTTGTTGTTTTTCATTGCAGTCAAGGCTTTCCCCAACACTTCATTTTGCAAGTTGGTTTCCATGGTTTCAGACATCACATTGGGAGCCAGGAGTCAAAGGAAAGGACCTTTTCTAAACAGCCTACTACTCCAGATCATTGGCCAGAATTGGATCATAGACCCAAGACTTGGCTGCAAAGGAGACTGGTCACTGAAGGACATTTTGAGTCTCCACCTTGAGGAGGCAGTCTCTACTTACCTGTGGTCCGTACCCCAGGGAGGAGGTTGTATGTAGATCCCCGCAATTGATTTCCCCTTTCTACTCTACCTTCCCTCCACCCTTCCAGTATCACCACTCTCCCCACTGGTCCTGAAGGGATCCTCTGTCCTGGATTCCCCATGTCTCTGGCTTCTGTCCGTACCAGTGTACATCCCCCGGTCTAGCTGGATTTATAAGGTAGAATTGGCATCATGATAGTGGGGGAGAGGAAGCCTTTGCGTACAGCTCGTTGTTTAGTCGTGGTGTGATGGCTGTGCGTTGGGCTGCAATCCACAAGGCCAGCAGAAATCACCAGTTGCTCCCAGAAAGAAAGAGGGGGCTCTTTACTCCCAGTCACAATTACAGTCTCTGAAACTCGGGGGACAGTCCTACCCTGCCCTTAGAGGGTGGACTACATGGCCATGCATTTGGTTTGGTTTTGGCAGGTAGAAAGTGACACGACAAAGTTGCCAGTGGAGAGCCTGGCTTAGGTTCGTGGTAACGACAGGCTTCCTTTTGCTGCTTCCTAGCCTCAGGCTGACTTACCCACCGCGTCCTAGGCAGTGGCGGATACAATCAGCCTCTCCCTGCAGTTGGGTTCCCAGGCAATGACCAGGCTTGGAGAAAATGGTACGGCCAGGAGGAGCAGGAAAGATTGTGTGCTTCTGGTGGCAGCTAGAGTTCAGAGAGAATGGCGGTATTTTCAATTCCAAATTTGCCAGCCAGACAATTCACTTCTCCTCACTGGGGAGGCTTGAGAAAAGGGCCAGAGAGAGGCTGGGGGTTGCCGCTATGTTGCCGCTAACAGCAACCACAAAGAAAACACAAAGCAAGGTCGAGACTGAGGCAGAATCAACTCGTGAAGACCCGTTTGTTGGACTGTGTTCATCAGACTTTCAAGGACTCAGTTGTCAAAAGGAAGTCACCAGGCCTTTCTTGCAAGGCATCTTGGAGGGAGGGGGAAGGGGAATGACTCAAACCTGCGACCTTTGAATCAGCTGAGCACATTAGCTGCATAACCCAGGGACTAATGAGTAGCAACAAAACCCCACTGCTGATGAGTTGATGCCAACTCATAGTGACCCTTGTATCTCAGTGGGATAAGCATTGGGCTACCAACTTCAAGGTCAATGGTTCAAATCCAGTAGCCTCTATGTCAGTGGCTCTCAACTTTTCTGATGCTGAGACCCTTTAAGGCAATTCCTCATGTTGTGGTGACTCCAACCATAAAATTATTTTTGTTGCCACGTCATAACGGTAATATTGCTACTGCTATTTATTGTAATGTAAATGCAAATATCTGATATGCAGGATGTATTAGGTGACCCCTGTGAAAGGGTCATTTGACCCCAAAAAGGGTTGAGACCTACAGGTTGAAAATCGCCACTCTACGTGGTAACTACAGATGCAGCTGTCTGCTTCAACAAATATTTACAGTCTCAGAAACCCCAAGGAGAGCATCTACTCTGTCCTGGTGCCAAGAGTAGTAATTGCTATCCTTTCTTCCTCACCTTCTCCTTTCACTAGGAGACTTTCAGTTTCTACATACTAGGTTCATAGAAAGCTCTTTCCAGTCCCTCATGAACTTATTCGATTTTCACCCCACAGCAGTAATTATCATTGACTTTCGACCAATGAAGAGTCCCTTGTTCAAGTTCCCTCTGGCTAATCAAGAGGAAGATTCGATGTGACCCAGCCTGGCTGATTGCTCTCAGGGGCCTGCCCCTCCTGCATCATCTCCTCTGTTGGATGATTTGAGCCGAGTCCCATGCTCTCTGGACCTCCTTGTTCTCAAGTGGTGACAGGGAACAGATGGGGCGATTAGGCCCCAAGGAGAACGCTCTCTCCACAAGATGAACAGTAACCCCAAGTGAAAGTTCATGAAGCCCTTCTCTTTGAGCACACTACTTCCTGGGGCCAGAATGACCTGACCTGGAGTTATGTCTGGAATCACAGTGCCGGGAAGAACACACTGCCTTGGGCAAGAGAAGGCTGTTCCGGGAAGAGACCTGTCTGTATTTACCTTGATGTCCCAGGAGGCACTGCTTGTCCTTCTAACTCAGCTGTCCTCTCGGGAGCCTGGCAGGGATTCTGATTTAGAGTGGTTAGACCAGTAAAGCGGGGTTCTTGCACAGGCTAGGTTGGGTAGAGTTTGGGCAGAGCGGGCCTCTAGGGAGCACGTCATTCTGAACACAAGAGATAAAAACATGATGAAAGGCTGTGGGCTGCAGGAAGGGACGTGCCATCCGTCACTCATTGAGCATCCATGATATGACCACCTGGTGCCAAACACTTAGAATAAAGGATGGTATCTTCTTCTGTTGAGAATCTCATCATGGGAAACATAGAGACAAACAGTTGGTGCAGGGATCCTTGCGCAGGGATCAAGGCTTGTTAGCTGCAGGGATCCTTTGTCGTCAAGTCATTTCTGACTCTCTTGGCAGAAGGCCCCATGGGATACAGGGTAGAACTGCTCTAGGGGTTTCTCAGTCGTGATCTTTACAGAGGGGGCAGGGCAGGCATTTATGCAGAGGCTCAAATGTGAGTTAGTCGTTGAGCAAAACTGTTTTTAAATCCTCTCTATCAACCAAATGGGTTGACAACACACCTCTCTTTTGCTACGTTTCCTGTAGTTGCCCACCTTCAATGGACCACTGGTTGTTTCCCCAATAGTATGCCCCCCACTCCCTCACATCTCTGTTCCCTCTGCCTGGGATGACCCCGAAAAATACCCACTCAACCTCAGCACCGGGCCTTGTTTCTGCACATAAGAGAAGATGAATACATATTTGCTGAGTGATTGAAGATCAAGATCCAATGGTCTCCTTCTCCTCAAAGAGAGGACCTGCCAGGCATCACAATTAGTTGCTTCTTGATCTCCCCGATTAAAATGCAAACTCCTCATGGGCAGATAGCACGATAGGCGTGGGCTATTAGTAGTCAGTTAAAAAGAGCAAGTGAAAAACAAGTTGGTCAGGGAAAGGTATTATTATCATATTCATATTAATAAGGATGCTTCGGTTCTGACAAAGCTCAAAGGACATTGCGAATCCTACTGGAAGGTTCAGTGATGTGCCCTCATCACACAGGGAAGCAAACAGATATTTCCTGTCCCAAATCTGAGCTCTTGCCCACAGCGCTTCTAGACACGAAAGAAAAGAAGGAGGGAGATCAAAGGAAGAAGGGAGGAGGGAAGGATGGAAGAGGAAGGAGGGAAGAGATGGTTTCCTAATTCTAAATGCACATTTTCCATATCTCAATAACTGGGTTTCATTTTTCTTTCTTGAACAGAACATAAAAGAATGGTGGCCTCTCTTACCGCCACGTGTCCTTACTTTTGTCTCTAGGAGTTTGGGGTGCTAGCTATTGCGTGACAAAGCCACCATGTCCTTGCATTTGATAAAATGCCTTATTTGCAGAGTTGAAAAAGGACCAGAACCTCTAGCAACGAAACAGAGCTGGAGGAAGGAAGGAAGGACTTGCAGCAGAGGGGCTGTGAACACTTATGTCCACTTAATTATTTGAATTATTATTTTTGATCTATTCTGCGAATATGACCAAGCTCTCTGCCTGTTGCCAAGAGCAACAGCTGGCGCCCTTTCCACCCTTTCCTGGAAAGAGTCCTGCTTGGCTGACCGTGACCTTGGCCATGCAACCCCAAGGTGACCCCAAGTGCTGCCTGGGCAGAAATTGGCTGGGGTCACGAGACCACTGTCCTGTGCATTCTTCTTACCTTCTTTTGATGCTCCCTGCATTGTGGAATATTGTATGCATAGACTCCTTCAACAATTCAACCACAAGCTCAAAGAGGAAAGGATTAGAGAGAAAATTTGAGCTGGGGTTGAATTGTTGAAAGAGTCCACCAGTAAAAGGAAGACCTCTGAGATGATAGGTTGATACAGTGGTTGCAACAATGGGCTCAACCATCACCACCATCATAAGGATGGCACAACAGTGTTTTGTTCTATTGTACACTGGGCTGCTGTACGTTGATGTACTCAGTCGCAGTGCATTTGCTTTGTTTTCATCTTTTGTGCCTTGACTTTGACCCAGGCAATTCTGTTTTAGGAAATGACTTCGAGGCTGGTTCAACACTAAGGACTGTTTATCTCCAGTTTGGGGTGTTCTTTTTGGTGTGGAAGAACATGGTCATTTGAAATCCTTGAGGTAAAGACGCCAAAGCTAGGTTCAAGTTGCCAGAACTGCCACTGCTGATGAGACTCATGGAGAGAAGTGGAAAAGGCTCGTACTTGACCATATTTGTCCTTGATCTTTATACTACATTACACTACACTTTGTTGTCTTTGTGCCACCCCAGCCCACTTCCAGATAATGAAGTTCTTTCAGGAAAGAGCCTGGATCTAACACTATTATCTCATTGCCATTGAGCCCATTGTGGCGGTCATGTGCTTATGTTAGTTTAATGACTGAGATGTAGGTGTGGAGTCTGGCCTGTTAATCTGGACATAGCCATTGAGTAGCCAGTGAGGCTTCCATGTAGGCATGGCTTTCTCCTGAGACTTCTGGGAAATCTCGTGATATTTCCCTCATGGAGATGAGAAGCTATCTTCCCCAGTTGTTGGGAGTTAGTCTCAGGGACAATGAACTATGGGCAAGACAAGATGGCAGCGTCCGAGGAGCTGGACGAGCCGCAGGAGAAGCCACATGGCCTTAGCCTGATGGAACCAGACCTCTGAAGCTGGAGAAGCCACATGGAGAGCCCTGCCAGTGCTGAGTTGCCTCTACCACCACTGGATGCTGTTGATGGACCCTGAGCCTTGGAAACAAGGAGTCCTGGGGAGACCCCTGTCAGCGCCGGGACTCTGCACCCACTGGCCTGTGACTTCATGAGTTGGAAGGAGACTTTATAGACTGATATCGGACATATGGGTTAATATCAGACTTATGGCTTTGAACTGGACTGGGCTGGGATACTTTCTCAATGTCCCATTCCTCTTGTATAGAAACCATTCCCCGATATCTATATGCGTGCCTATGAAATTTGTTTCTCTAGTCTACCCAGACTGACACAGTCCATGCCAGTCCACAGAAACTCTACAGGATATTGTGGAACTGCCTCTGGTGGTCTCTGAGACTGCAAATCTTGATGGAAGTAAAAAGCCTCATCTTTCCTCTGAGGAGCGGTTGATGGTTTCAAACTGCTAACCTCGAAGTTAAGAGCTGAGTGCATAACCCACTATGCCACCAGGGCTCTACTGTGTCCTATGAGAGCTCTCTGAGTTGGAATTGGTTTGAGGCCACACAACAACAACAGCAGCGTTCTCTGTCACCCAACGCAATGTCTTGCACGATATTTAAGAGATGCTGCCTGATTTGGTACACCATTGAGCCTTTACTTTGGGTGGAAGTCTAATAAGTAAAAGAAATATACTTACTTGACATAAGTCAGCCAAGGAAGTCAAGAGAAATAATTGTGTGTGAGGTTGGATTTCCAGACTAGTTATTTCCCTCTTGGGCTGTGAGGCTCTGGGAAAGCCACAGACTTTATGTAGAAGTGTATGTGTCTGAGAAGGGTGATATTAATAGAACCAACTTCAGCCTACAGGTCCTGGACAAGAGTAAATGAGATCATACCTAGAGAATTAAAGCACCAGACGCATAGGAAGTATTTCATCAATATTAACTATCATTTTTTATGATCATAAAATAAGGGGGAGACTAAGGATTGTGAGACTTAAAGTTGTGGAGGAGAGGCTGTAATGTATATCTCTCTAGTCCACATGGTCTTTAGAAGGTTGCCAAAGTAGTCCCTAAATAGAGCGTTTGTTTTGAAGGTGCTTCTTTAAAGTTATTTTTAAAGAAATATTTCATAGATAGGTAAGGTGTAAAAATGTTTTTTGTTCCATATGGAACAAAATGCTGAGTGGTCTGGACATGATGGCCATGCCATGTGTCACCACCTGGAAGTTCACAGAAAATACATGTCTGCAGCTTGGAGGGCAGACCAAGGTAGCATTGCAATGTCTGCATTCCCTTACCTACTGCGCCAGAAACATAGCAAAGCAGCGCCAAAGCATGAGACTCCTACATTAAAAAAAAATTTTTTTACGTTAAGTTCCAAACTGACAACTTCCTTTTCTTACCATAATTGTAAGACTAACAGTCGCCGGATCTTCATTCGCGTTATGGAATATCCCTCATCATCACTCTCCGATGACGCTTTAAAAAAGAAAAAAACAGGCTAGTTTGTCTGGCATTAGTTCAGGGTCTCCAGCTCTGGTGAGGTTGTTGTTTGCATGGTCTGTCTTTTTTTCCATTCTTTTACTTACAACCTGCTTGTATCTGCAAATCTAAGGTGTGTCTCCTATAGACAGTCTATTGCTGGAGCTTGCTTATTACTAAATCTAATCTGACCATCTCTGCCTTTTTATTGGACTGTGGAGGCTTGTTTTTGAAACACTGAAGAGATCACAGGCTCTTTCCCTGCAGAGGAAAGGGGCCCAGCCGAGGAGAGGCAGACGACCCAGGAGAGAGCGATCAATATTAATGTGGCAAATCCTTGACACAAGTATACATGGTGGGGATCCATAGCAGAGACAAAGGAATTTGCTTTTCTGGGGGGAAGAGCTTCTTTCTCTAGCTTTGTGGATACGGTGCTCCATCAAGTCCGTTCTGATTCATAGGAACCCAACAGGGCAAAGTTGCACTGCCCCCATTGGATTTCCTGCACTGTGATCTTTCTGTCAGAGAGCAGATCACCAGGACTTTTCTTCTGAGAAGAAGTTAGTGGGCTCCAACATCAACCTTTTGGTTGGCAGCTGAATACTTAACCATTGCGCTACCAGGGTTCCAGGGTTCCTCTTCTCACTAATAATAGGAGAGATGTGGGAGAGAAATGGTGTCTGTTAGGCTAGGCTAACTAGAAAAACAAATTTATAGACACTCATATGGGTAGAAGAAAGAAATTTATTTAAAAAAGGGCAATTGCATATTGAGAAAACATCCCAATCTGGTTTAGATCAATTCCATGAGACTGATATTAACCCACATGTCCAATACCAGTCTATAAATCCCTCTTCAGACGCACACAACACATGCAATGACTCTGAACACAGGAAGATCACAGGTCAGTGGGTGGAAAGTCTTATGGATCCAGTGGCAGTGGAAGCATCTCAATACTGGCGTGTGTCTCCATGCGACTCCTCCACCTCCCAGACGCTAGCGCAGCGCCATGTGTCTTGTCAGCAGGAATGTCTCACCGGGCATGAGTATGTTTCCAGCCTCCAGAGAATTATTTTTCTCCTTATCTCCTTGATGATATGAGGTCATCAAGCTGTGACCTGACTAACAGGCTAAACTCCACCTCTTTCACTCTTAATAGTCTCAAATTGACAACAGATGATGTAACTACCACATGGTGTTATGTGGTTTATCTCAGAGCATCCCTTTCTGAGGAGCCCTAGTAGTAAAGTGGCTGCAGGTTGGGTGCTAGCCACATGGTTGGCCATTTGAGACCAGCGCAGGAGAATGACTGGGCCCTCCACTCTTGTCAACAGTTGTCAGAAACCCACGGGATGTTGCAATGAGAGTTTGGTTTCTTCCTTTCTAGTGGTTTTCTATAATCGCCAGAGAGGTTGTCTGGATAGGAATGCTTCAAAAGTCAGGTCGTCGATTCGGACTCATGGTGACCTTATGAGACAGGGCACAGTAACAGCCCCTGTTAGTTTCCATGATTGTAACTGGGAGTAGGAAGCCCGGACTTTCTTCTGCAGAGCAACTGGCAATTTTGAGCTGCTGACCTTGCAGCCCAACGTGTGATCCCTACGCCACCAGGGCTCCGTGAGGCAGGAGAACAGCTTCCCGTAGACAAGACCCCTCCTGCCGATGTCGAGTTTCGAAGGCACTCAGGAAGAAGCAGGAAGGAAAGACTGAAGCATGAAGCTAAAAGTACCCGTACTCGGACTAACAGAGCAGAGAGCCTTCTGTGGATTAAGCCTAATTCCCTCTTTGCCAGGACTGATCCCTGCTGGTGGCAGGCACTGCCCCTGTGAGAGGCCACCTCTGTGCTGAGGTCTTGTGCTGAGGCTCAAAGCACATCAGCCACAAATACCAGGGGCCATTCTGAGAAGAGTCACCTGTGCTGATGAGCTATTCGGCAAGCTTCTGTGGGGTCCCACTATCTCCTCATCTCCCCATCCCACCTGAACTGGGGCTGCCAGTGTCTCGATGGCCTGAAGGGCTTCCGTTCTCTCCCAGCCAAGCCAGACTCTGAATCACCTTGCTGGCTAGTGGGGAGACAGGTATTTGTCTCCTTGTGCGGACAGCTGAGCCAGGAGGGTGTGTGCACTGGCTTAATAGAGCTGCAAGGCAAATGCTTTTGTTATTTTTAAAAATCTTTAACCAAGTATACACTTACTGTTGGGAGGGGGTAAAAGGTTAAAACATATGTTATCCCACACATTGGTATAGACCCTGGTAGGCTTTCATTATATTTATAATCTCATTATATATGTAATAACTGGGGTAATGTATCATAAACACAGAGGTCAGGAATGGGAACTAGAGTTTTTTGTTCCAAAAGCTCGCTGTCATCAAGTAGATACTGACTCATAGGGCCCCAATAGGACCGGGTAGAAGTGCCCGCATAGGTTTCCAAAGCAGGAACTCTTTTTTATCACCTACAACATATGGGGTTTTATTTATTGAGTTTTTTAAAAGTTTGACTGGCATTTCATCATATATCATACCATTCAGTAATTCAGTCATATCCATAAGAGTTGTACAATCATTCCTACAACCAAGATAAGACGTCTTCTCTTCTTTGCCCACACGACAATACCCCACCCCACACACACTACACTACCTAAAGACTTTGGAGGGAGAGAGAAAACCTATGTACATACTTGGAGAGCTACAACACTTGGGAGAAGGAAACTACTCATGATTACTTTATATTTTCACTTTTATTTGTCTGAGAGTGGGCCCCAATTGATGATTTCAGGGAAAGCACAGCTGCTTTAAAGCGAGGAGGATGAGCTACAGAGAAATTCAGAAAAGAAAGTCCTAAATT
This sequence comes from Nesogale talazaci, assembly GCA_004026705.1. Classification (NCBI taxonomy): domain Eukaryota; kingdom Metazoa; phylum Chordata; class Mammalia; order Afrosoricida; family Tenrecidae; genus Nesogale; species Nesogale talazaci. The sequence continues at coordinate 60,302 of PVJH01003955.1, forward strand.
TTGGTAATATACTCTGCTCAAATACTGTAACTGATCCCTAAACAACTCAGAGTCCAAAGAGCTAAAGACTAAAAGAACTTAATAGACATTCAAGCTGCTGCCAACCACAGTGAAGACAGTTTGCAGTTTAAGCTCAGGTGAGTTAACTAAAACATTGCAGTGTTTCTACAACATGTCAATGACAGCTACAGTATATTATCCAAAATTAGTTGGCTAGTAAGGAAGCAGAAAATATAGTCAAGTCTAAAGAGAAAAGACAATAAAGAGCCCAATATGTTGGGATTAAAAGGTAAAGATTTTAAAGAAGTTATTATAATTATATTCTAGATTATGAATGAAAATATTCTTATAATAAATTATAAGACGGGACATCTCAGAAGAGAAATTGATTCGCATCTTTAATTAATTGTGAGTCTTTATGTAACTCCTACAGCTCCAGTGTAGCTCCATCAGTGTAGCTCCATGTGTCTTCTCAACAGAATGTCTTGCATGGATACTATGTGTCCTGACTCCAGGGAAGAAGTCAGGAGTTTCCAGAATCCTCAGGAGATGGCCATGCCCACACAGAGGCCTCATGGTTCTAACCTGATTGACAGGCTAGACTCTACCCCTTCCTCAAGTTGACAGTAGATTATGTAACTGCCACAGACAACTCTTTGTTGACTTGACACTTCTACACAACGCTTTAGCCATACATAATTTTTAACAAAACAGTAATAAAATCATACTTATATCTAACAGGATAAAACTAAAATGCAAGTAACTTTAAATGTGCAAGCCTCATTTAAACATAATATTCTATAAGTGAACAAAATGAAAATATTCTATGCCAAATAATTGCAGCTAAGTGAACCCCTACACCATAATTCTATGAATAGATTCCCCCACCTATGAAAGTTTGTAACCAGCCACTTCATGCCCTTAGCCATTCAATTTGGGTATCTAATTTCTATACTGCTCACTTACATCAACCCAGTGTTCTGAAGAGGCAATCATGTTCTTTGATGTGAGGAATCTACATTCCAGTTGGAACTTTGTGAGTCTGCATCCATAAGCAAATCACAAATCAGGACAGGCCACCTATAAAGTCAACATCAATGCACACCAGTTAACAGGCTCAAATATCTTATCTTTATCTTGTCAGGACCTGGTCAACTCAGTGTGGGCCACATAACTTGCCTTCACCCATTGGTTGCCTTGTCTTTAGACCATGGATGTCCTCACAAACACTCAAAACCCTAATTCCGGTGAGCTAGGTCATGAATTGCAGAACAGCCAGACTGCTCACATCTTCTCAGTTAGGGCCCACGCATCAGGTCCCCAGGAGTCCGTGGCCAGACACAACCCATCTCTTGATGGCTGCATTTCTCTCACTTCCACGCAACAGGTGGATCCTGGTGATGACCTCCCAAGCGCTTCAGCTGGCTCACAGGTTCTCTTTAACACAGTGGTTCTCAACTGTTCTAATGCTGCACCCCTTCGAAACAGGTCCTCATGTTGTGGTGATCCCCTCCCCCAACCATAAAATTACCTTCCTCATTACTTCTTACCTAATTTTGCTACTGTTATGAATTGGGTGGCCCCTGTAAAATGGTCATTTAATTCCCAAAGGGGTCGCGGCCCATAGGTTGAAAACCACTGCTTCAACAGTTCAGTCCTAGAGCAGAGAGTTCCTTCTAGGGCTCCATTTTTTTTCCACCAGCTTCTGACACAAACTACTCATTCAAAAATTTAAAAACATAAGGGTTTCTTTTCTTTATTTCTTTTTTAAGTTGGTTAACAGCCCTCTAGGCATGTCTCTTCACCTTTGTATGATCTGAGCACGCAAGACTCTGGATGGGGCTGATCTTTTCAGAGCTTTCTTTGCAGGAATGTCCAAAACCCATTTAAAGTTCTAATTTTAATGAGTAAAGGCAAGTGAACTTACAAGCTCTCTATTTTATACTTTCCAATAATCATTTCTATCAATCATCATGTCAATAGCAATAAGCAGATGAAATCAGTATAAACAAAGTAGAATTAGATCCTAAATTCAATTCTTAAAACAGTCAAATTTAAACCTAATCTAATTTATCTTAATCTTTTTCTAAACTATTCCATTGATACAAAATAATTGCCTTAGGCTTCTCTGACTGCCTTTCCTCAAACCAGGTCCAGGCCTTCTGTCAGCCATTTTCACTAAGCAGCACTATCTGAAAATATACATTAATCACACTTATTATCACCATTTCAAACAAGAATAATCAAAGACAACAATCGTTGAAAAGAATCAAATCTTTAACCTTTCATATTATTTCCAGAAAACAGCATGTAAACATATGCATGACCATATATGAACTCTGGCTAGTCAAAGAAGACATACCATAAGGAAGTCCTTCAACTCACATAGAATGCCGGTCCAAGGTCAAGAAAGCAGAAAGCACAGTCCTCCCTCAGGCAAGGCAAGCAGAAAACAGCAAGGTGGGTCACCAGTTGCTTAGTGAAGCAGGCCCAGATGGACTATCAAACAATACAACGTGACAGGTTCTACCAGCTTCAAGCTCAAGCAATGCACGCATCAACAGCATGGAAAAGCAAGTCTCTAAGGAGCCTCAAGCTCTCGCAACACAATCCATGAGCTGGCCTGGCCCACAGATAGTGTAGCTCACAGCTTGAGACTGAGAAGTAGTTAAAGCAGTAGCGTGCTGTAGCACGCTCAGACAACCAGAGAGCAAAACAGAGGAGGATGGACCTTGTAGAGTCATTGATCTCTTCACCAATCAAACTGTGATCTGATTAATCCCACACATTCCTATTGGCACAATAAATCTAACTACCACACAGGTTTAGGCTGAGACCGTTTTTTTTTTTTTTTATGGAGTCAAAACAGCAAGACTTGAGGGATATTTCTGAGGAAAGTTTAGAAAACCTGTCTCTAAATCCCACCCAAAGGGGGGGAAAAAAAAAGAATTGGAGAAAACCTCTCTTTGTTGGTGTTCTCCTTTCTCCCATGAAAGCCATTATCCAACCCAGAACATTAACTATTACATGGGCCCTTAAACAGAAGAGACTGGGACGACTCCCTTGGGTAACAGTTCTGTCTTATCTGCAGCCCTGAGAGTAATGAAGCCTCGGGCTTACAGAGATCATTCTCCACTCAATCCTGATAGAATCTTCAAGATCCTCTCATTTTACAAATGAGAAATACAAAGTGAGGCCCACAAGGTTAAGTACCTTCTCAAGGTCACAGAGCTTGAACAGTGACTTGAACTGAACGTACAGCCTGTGCCTACTGACAACAGATCTCAGGCCTCTCCCAGCATGACGGAATGCACATTGTCACTGATCTACAGAACAGCGTTGCGACGGATTTCCCAAATATTAATAGGATGAACAAGGAAGCAGAAATAGCTGCTGTGTAAGAGCCATGTTCTACAAAATTCCTTTTCTAGCATGTCAAACAATTACAAACTTGAAAGTATGCAGACCTGTTATGGGAACAGTCTTCTTCTTTTTGTCCCTCACATCACTGCCCTGGTGGGAGTAAGAAGCCCAGCCTTGCTCCTAGAGAGCTACTGCTGGATTTGAATCGTCAACCCTGTGGGCCGAAGTCCCGCACACAACCACTGCGCCACCAGGGCTCAGCGGGAATAGTCTTCCTGAGAAGGATTAATACCAGACTGGTCCTGAGGAGTCGAAGATTAATGAAGCTCCAGGTACTCTTCAGCTCCAATTCCCACCTCCTCAGCACCCTCACAAGGACATTTCCTCACGACCCTGAGTTCTGTGGTTCACGGCAACACCCCCCAAACTCTCGTGCCACTTTGAGGAAATGTCTCACGTGGCGGTGGGTGCCGTTCAGTCTCCAATCCGAGGGTCAGGCTGAAGTGAGCCAAATGCAGGGACAACACCGGAAGCTAAAAATGCCCCAAGGCCACACCCCTTACCAAAGCTCAGCCAGGAAAACAGAGGTCTGGTTTTCCAAGTAAGTTGATGAATGCATGTAATTGTACTTGGGAATCAACTGTCCTTCCCCCCCCCCCAAAAAAAAAAACCCAGGGGAATTCTGTTTTTCAAAACTATCTATTAAAAATTTTTTTTCACTCATCACTTTTGAAGTACTCTCCATGACATTTAATACATTTGTCAAATCTGTGGTTCCGTTCTTGGAAACATTCAAACTCACTTTTTTTTTTTTTGATAGTTGACAGCACCGCCCTCATTTTTTTCTTTACCTCTTGTATTTCATCAAATCACTGTCCTTCCATGTCCCTCTTCATTTGCAGAAACTAAAAATAAGTTGCATGGAGTGAGGTGAGTTGAGTAAGGGATGTGGGGCCAGAGAGGCATGCTGTTTTTCCTGTTTGGTTGGTTTTAAATTTTCTTTTACTGGGGGCTTTTTTTTGGGGGGGGGGGAGCATCACTGCTCTCCGGCGGTGGGAGTAGGAGGCCCAGCCCCACTGCTGGAATTGAACCTCTGTCCCAGTGGGCCACAGTCCCATGCACAACCACTATGCCACTGGGGCTCAGCCCGGCTTTTTTTTTTTTTTAACCACAATCCATACATATATCCATTGGGTCAAACACTTCTGTACATATGTTGTTATCTTTTTCAAAACATTTTTTTCTAGTTGGACCCTTGGTATCAGCTCATTTTTTTCTTCCCTCACCGTTCTCACTTTCTTCCTCTCCTATGAACCCTTGATAATTTATTAATTATTCTTTTCTCTTTTTCCATGTCTTACACTGATTGCTGTCTCCCTTCACCCACTTTTCTATTGTCCATCCCTCTGAGAGGGGGGTTATATGTCGATTATTCTGATCAGTTGCCCCTTGTTCACCCACTCCCCTTCCCTTACTACCCTAGGATCACTGTTCCCCTTATTGGTCCTGAGGGGTTTATCTGCCCTTGATCCCCTATATTGTGAGCTCTTACCTGTACCAGTGTACATGTTCTGGTTTAGGCAGATTTGTAAGGTAGAATTGGGATCATGATAGTGGCAGGGGTAGGGGGAAAGGAAGCATTAAAGAACTAGAGGGAGGTGTTGTGTTTCATCGGTACTATACTGCACCCTGACTGACTCATCTCTTCCTTTTGGCACTTCTGACAGGGGATGTCCAATTAACTACTGATGAACTTTGGGTCTCCACTCTGCCCTGCCACTCATTCACATCGATATGATTCTTTTGTTTTGTTTTGGGTCTTTGATACTTGATACCTAGTCCCATTGACACCTCATGATCACACAGGTTGGTGTGCTTCTTCTATGTGGACTTTGTTGCTTCTCGGCTAGAAGGCCGTTTGTTTATCTTCAAGCCTTTAAGATGTCAGACACTATATCTTTTGATAGCCAGGTATCATCAGTTTTCTTCACCACATATGCTTATGCACCCATCTTGTCCTAAGCGATTGTGTCAGGAAAGTTGAGCATCACAGAGAGTCATGTTAGTAGAACAAAGTGTTCTTGCATTGATGGAGTACTTGAGTGAAAGCCCAATGTCCATCTATTGCTGTAATATTTTATCATTATATAAAAATATATGTACATATCGTCATGCCTTTATTTAGACCTCTATAAATGTCCTTAACCTCACAGAACCTTTAAAAGAAAGCTTGGTTAGCAGACTCATCTGGTAGAATGAACTTCAAATGCACGATCCCCCTCACATTAAAAAGAAAAATGACCATCATCTTGATCTTTGGTTTCACTTGATGAGCTTTTGGGGGGTGAGGTGATGATGTGTTCTTCCACTCCCTTGATTAACATTTGCTTTGGGGATCCTAAGAATAGCATCATGTCTCATCACCAGCAATGATGTTGGGGGCAAAATGTCTGGGTCTCCTTAGCACTTTTCTTTAGAAGCAAGGCATGGTGCTCTTTTTGCTGGTCCGTCAGAACCTGAGGCACAAATTTCACAGGGACCCTTCTCATTCCCACATCTTCCATTACAATTCACTGAACCAAGCTCCAAGGTAGTCCAGATAACTTCTCCATCTCTTCAATGGTCATCATAGGTCTTTGAGCACAAGTGCACAGATTTTTTCCACAGATTTTGTCCATTCAGGAAGTTGACTGATGTCCAGAAGGAAGTTTGTCATCAATCAATACTTAACCTTTCTTGAAACAAGAAAACAACAAGTACACTTGAGTTTTTCCCATAGCTTGGTCCTTGCAAGCTGTGTTCACCATCACAATAGTTTCTGTGGTATCTTTCCTGAGAAGGAAACAAAATGCCATAGCCACACGCTGTTCTCTTATATGGGATATCACAAAAACAAGGTTTAAGTGAATCTGTTTTTAAGAAAAAAAAAATCACTGTGACCAGAGAGACTCTTCCCAGGTAAATGATTTCAAAAATAATTTAAAAAAATAAATGGAAACTTTTGGAGGGATCTCAAGCAGTGAGTAATAATCATAACCTCCAAGAAGTGGCACTAGGGTGGGGGGTGGGAAGGACACCATTTGAAATTCCTCTTCTGCACCATTCAAAAATATCTCTACACCATGTCATTTGGAATGAAGAAACAAATGTACTTCTGTGACAGAATTGAAAAAAAAAAACATATGGCATTTTACCATCTAAAGTATTTTGATTGCAAGCTTCAAAATCCATCTCTGGCTAAGAAAACAAAGAAAAGTGTGTGTGGGGAGGGGGCTAAATGGAGGAATACAGTTGCCTATAAAGGAGAGGCGAAACAAGGCTGGAGTCCCACAGCTACTTGGGAGCCTCACGACCCATTTCTTTGTGCTGTGACAAAGCTCTGTCAGCTGTTTATCCTTGTGTCACTTGGCCCCAACCCATTCTTGTGAGAAAGCATTTGATTGGCCTAACTTGAGGTCCTAGACCCATTCTCTTGCTCCCTGACAGTCACCTAGGGGAAAACAATCACATAAAACCAGAGTAGGAAGCTTGGGGTTCCCACAAGACAGAGGAAGAAAGGCAGGGTAGGCCAACTCCCAATAAGCAGTGACTTGGTTTGTAAGAAATGAAACTGATGGCTTCTGAAGGCAGGGAGGACCCCAGCTCTGGGCTTATTCCAGACAGACCAGATGAGGACTTGGTGACAAGGTGGTAAGGGGATTTGGAATCTAATAAAGCTTAGACTACACATTGAGACTCCTCCCGACCCTAAAATTGTTTAGTTCTATGAGTTGGGGAAACAATGTCTTTTGACAGCACATAGCCAGAGAAGCTGAAGTCACACTTCTATGACTCAGCACAATAGAATTATAGCTTCTTAGGCTTTCGCTTCTTATCTCCATTCCTTCCTCAGAACCCCTCTCTTTTTTAGTTCATTTTTCTTGCACGTCTGCTATTTCTCATTTGATGGCTTGAGGATTTGAGGGTATGGCACAATGAATGGGAGGAGAATGAGACTTTCTACTCTCTTAAATAGCTACGGTCTCAGAAAGCCACAGGGACACATCCACCGTATCCTACAGGGTCTCTGTGAGTCAGAATTGACTCGATGACAGTGAATGAGTTAGTATAAAGGCCTTTCTCTGAGAGTCAGACTTTAGATGAACTCTAGGATTCAGTCTTTAGGAACCGTGGAACCTTGGGTAAATTCTGGGCCCAAATGTCAAAGTGAAGGTAGTAATAATCCCTCACCTGGTTTCTGAGACAATGAAGTAACACTGCTCAATAACTTTGAGAGAGTCCACCACAGAAAACATGGAGCCCTGGTGGCGTGGGGGTTATGTGTTGAGCTGCGATCCACAGGGTCACTTCAAAACCACGAGCCACTCTGAGAGAGAAAAAGGAGGCTTTCCACTCTCTTACAGAGTCACAATCATGGAAACTCACAGGGGCAGTTCTACCCTGTCCTGAGTCGGTTTCAACTCCCTGCGACAGTCAGTTCTTCTCCACCCTCCTCCTCCTTTTTGTACCATAGAAAAGAGACTCCCGGAGAAAATAAAACTACCTTCTTCTCTTCCTGAAATCATCAACATCTTAATCATCAACAGCATTTATTGTTAGGGAGTATTATTATTAAAAGGAAGCAGTTCCAGAAATATTTGCCAGGAGAGATTTGGAAACACACATGAGGAAAATGCCCACATCCCAATCATTTTCTCAATCCATAGCCTGAGCCAAGTTCCTGAGGTGTAGGTGGGTGCTTAAGAAACATCTATAAATAAGGAAGTGGATAAACAGACATCTTGGTCAGTATCTGGAGGTTGAAGAGAGACATCATATGTGGGGTGCTATTTACGCTCTAGAAGAAAAAGAAGACAAGGAGAGATGGGACAATCTCACCAAGCAATAACAGGGAAAGAGCCCACAGAGTTAGTCAAAGAGTGATTCACACTGTTTACATATAAAAGGAGAAGTCCCCTGGACCACCCCCTGCCTTGGCATCAGGAACTGAGGATTGGCCATGCCACAGAGCCCCCAGGGGACTATTCTGAACTGATTTGGGTTTCAGGGTTGAATAAACACCATGGAGTTTTCAGAGTGAGGCACTTGGGTGATCTATTTTGGAGTAATTATCTGGAGAAAAGAAAATGAGAACTGCTGGTAACCTCTCTGTGATAGGATCCGGCAGAGAAGAGGTGATTCCGGGACATCCTCATAGCCTGATTTCTCAGGCTCAGGGCACTGTGGGGACCCATGCCGGAAATTTAGCCGTGGTGATGTTAGACCCGGAGGGAAGCAAAGTGTTCATCATCACAATCCTGTATCTCAAAAGGAAGGGGGAGGCTAAGGTCAATTTTTCATAAAAATATGAGGCATAGAGAAATGTATATCCATCATAAGTGCTCAAGTCCATGAATCTTCCAAAGGTGAATGTGCCTAATTATCAAAGCCTAGATATATATGTGAGCTTTAAAGGTAAATGTGCCTGGGCTGAGCCCCGATGGCATAGCGTTTGGGTGCAGGACTGCAGCCCATTGGCTAGGCGGTTCAAATCCAGCAGCAGCAAGGCTGGGCCTCCCACTCCCACCAGAGGGCAGTGATGCCCCCCTCCCTCCAAAAAAGGTAAATGTGCCTAAGGAGCACCTGGGGGTACATGGCAGAAAAACAGAGGTCCAGGTACCACTCCAAGCAATTCAATAAGTCTAGCTTGGGGCCCCAGAATCTGAACTTTTACTTACACCACCAAATCCTGGCAAGGATGCAGCCTGAATGCGAGTTTTAGAGTCAGGTAGCCCTGGCACAGATAGCCTTGACTCTGCCATCTCTCTGAGTGTGCCTTGACCTTCTCACAAAGGAAACAGGGCCCCGGTGCTTCCTAACAGGTTTGCTACGAGATTAAAACCCAAAGATGCGTGTAAAACCATCTAAATGGCTTAGTGTGGTACACACACAAAGCAAGCACTCAACCAACGGAAAGAGGTGATTCCGTTCTTCGCCTTAAAAAAAAAAAAAGTTCTCTCTCACAAGTGTTCCAACACCTTGTTTGGGGCCCCATCGATGAAGGGTAGGAAGCAGGCAGCATCAGCACTTGGAATCCTGGCTTTATCGTTTAGTGGCTGTGTGACCTTGAACAGGTACCTTACTTTCGCTGATGCTCGGTGTTCTCATCTGTGAAAGGCAGATACAGCACCCACTTCACAGGCCAACTGTGAGGGTAAGATGAGAGGCGGGGGTCAAGCCCTCAGCCATAGTCCACAGCCTGACTCCAGACTCCAGAGTGGAGCTCTCTCCGTGCAGCGACAGCTTTTAGTCCGAAGCTCAGGTGAGGATGCTTCCCTCCTGAATATGTTCTCCTCTGAGGTGGCCGGAGGGAAAACAGACTCCCTCTCTGTGATAAAAGTTGACAGGAGGCTTCTCTGTCTCATCTAAGTACAGGAAGTCAAAAAGGAAATATAATAAAATGGGGCTGAGCCCCGGGGGCGTAAGTGGTTGAGTGCGGGACTGCGGCCCATGGGCTTGGCGGTTCAAATCCAGCGGCTGCTCTCAGGAGCAGCATTGGGTAGCGCCCACGCCCACCAGAGGCAGTGATGTTCCCCCACAAAAAATAAAAATAAAAAAACAATAAAATGGCCAAGTCCCTGTGACAATTGTTGCTGCTTAGACTCCTCCTCCAGGGGTTTATACTTTGTAAGAAGGAGGGAGGGCTGGGATGGAATGAAGATGGAGGTTTTGCTCACCCATTGCAACCTCTATCAAACTCAGGGCATGGACTTTGGGTCATTGCAGGGAGAGTCCAGGCTGCTTTCATGCACACTTCCTAGAACTCACCTCTAGGGCTGTGGTCCCAAGTCCCTGCTCCACTCCATGGACCGGAAGGTGTGGCCTCCACAGATCACCCGAATGAGACTTGTTTCTGAAGAGATGAGTTGGACTTGCCAATTTCCCCACAACTCTGGGAGTCTGCACAACTCAGACACTGAGTTTTGGTTTGCTATCTCCTGGACCAAGCAGGCTGGAACTGGAGGTTCTGGTTCTGCTACTGATAAACCAGGTGAACTTGGGCCATTCTTTCCAACTGCCTTTCATGGAGCATGGCCAAGTCCAGCTATGTGCTAAGCACTGGAGAATACAAACCAAAGTATAAGACAGGTGTCTCACCTTTAAAGGCAGGGCCGCTTTGTGTAGAGGTGCAGGTTGGGAGCTGCCCAAAGCCATCTGGTCAGGTTAGAGTAGGGGTTGACACGCAGCTTGCGTGAAAGCACTCGACAGGGTAGGGAACCCTTTGCTGAGAGGCCCAGCTGTGGCTGCTGCCATAGAAACCTAAACAGAAACTGCATTTCCTGGTGGTATGAAAAGGACTCATTCTATTTCCTCCTATGGAAAGTGGTTGAGAGAACCGCCTGGGAGAACAGAGATGGGGACCCTTTGTGATACGTAAAACAGCCCATCCCTGAAGATGTGCTGGTGGAATCAGCGTCTGTGACAAATTGGCTGTGTGAGCTTGCGGAAGTCACTTCACTTCTTGGGACCTTCTTCTCCAATGCAGAATTTGTGAGCTGGATAAAAACTGTAGGGATCCAGCTGTCGAGTGGTTGCAACTCATTATTCAAGGACTATCACGGGGTGATCAGGCCTCTGATATACTCACAGCAAGGGTTCAACAGGCAGTTGTATAGTGATAATTATTATTTATTATAATGCCGATATAGAGATCATGAGAGAGAAAAAAAGGAGCATTAGAAGTTGCATATATATCATTTCATGGTGCATGCTCACCTTCACCCCGCTAGATGGTCCACGTGGAGAGGGAGACAGGTGAGCGACAGCCTGGATAGAGGCAGGCTAGTACGAAGCAGGCTTGAGAGAGGCAGGCTTGAGCAAAAGCAAACTCCTCCCCTATCCTATATCCCATCACTATATACCCTCTGGGAACCAAGCCAGGCCCCTAATTACAGGCAAAGACCTATGTCACAGGAGAGGGCTGTCTTAAGGGCTATATGGTGATAAGAGGAGTAGTCTTGGGAATGTCTACTGTGACTATGTGAAGAGGCCAGACCTTAACCTGTGAAGGTACATAAACATTTCTATCAGGCTAGGGGCTAATCCTAACAGCAGGGGGCTCAGCTCATAGTTAGACAACACAAAGGCCTTCAGTAATTGGGAGTTAAGTTTCAGGGAACCTTAAGTTTCAGGGAGAATAGCTAATAACTTCCATGACAAATGCTAGTAAATAGTCTGCTTAATATCTGGAGCATAATAATTGTGGAGAAGTTCTGTCTTCAGCCAACAAAGAACCTCTTTCTTCCTCCAGGGAACCTTATTTGGCAGCGCATGGGTAGTGGCCAGGATCTGGATTGTAAGCCAGTATCCCAGATGATGCTGACATCAGTGGTCCGCAGGTTGAAGGACAAACCCCTTCCAGGTTCAATCTTTTCTAATGTATGACCCTCTGTGCTACAGCAGACAGAGATTTTGCTCAGTGTAAGGTGACAGAGAGGCCAAGGAGCAGCATCAGAATCTCTACTCTGAATTTAATAGCTGTACAGGGGGACCTAGGGGCACTGGTTTATGCTCTGGACTGACCTGCCTGGGAAACTCACCAGTAAAAGCCTCAAGCTCATGGGAAGGTGGTCAGTCTTGCCTGGGCTGACCATCCAAGGAAAATTAGGACCAACAGACTCTAACCATTCCTCCTTGGGCCTTCTGCAAGTGTGTTGTCAACTCAACCATTGAGTTGACTCCGATTTATAGTGACTTCAGTTCACCATCCTCACTGCTGTTTTAATGTTTGAGTCCATTTTTGCAACCTATGGATCACCCAATCTCCTTGGCGATCTTCCTCTCTCTCTTATTTTTGCTGACCTTCTACTTTACGAAGCATGATGTCCTTCTCCTGGGACTATAAGTGTAAATCAAGAACAATCACGAGACAAGCTTCTGGTCAGCCTGAACATTCATTCTATCCATCTGGAGGTTATAAACATCATTGGCCAGAATCTGCAGTTTATACATTGGCCCCTTGAGTTAGTCACTTCCTCCTCCGCTCCTTCATTTCTCAGACATCTATCGAACCCTGGCGGTTCTTCAGACACTTTGCTCAGGACAGTGTCAGATAACCCAGTAAGCACAGGCTTACTTACGCGTACTTACTAAGCTGCAGTGAACAATTTGATATTTTTTTCACTGCCCCAAAGATTCTGCTTCTAGGGCTGGCTGGCATCTGTCTCTCTCCCAACCTCGCAGCCCCTTCCTACAGAATCAAAGCCTCTTTCAAATGTACAGTCACCGCCAGAGACAGGGTCACTGGAGTCAGAAGAGACTTCATGGCAGACAGTCCATTGGTTAGTTGGCTGGACAAAGAGTAAGCAAGAGAAGTGTGGTGGTGGACGTCAATGAGACCCTCCTTGCTAAGGGTGGAGTCATACCTGTCAATCAGGTCACAGCTCGATGGTGCTTTCTTGGGGGTGTGGCCTTTTCATAAGAAGGACCATGAGAGAGAAGGGCCTCCCTCTCTCTTTCTCTCTCTCTCTCCTTCCACCTTTCTGCTTGCTGGCCACTCCGGGAGCTGCTGAAGCCCTGCGATGCTTCCACCAACCTTGGATCCCCATGATGTTGCCCTCACTGTCCTGTGATCTTCCTGCCTTGCATGTGACTGCTTGAGTCGGAAGTGGAATTTTTTTTTGTGTGGGCATCACTGCCCCCTGGTGGGAGTAAGAAGGCCAGACTTGCTCCTGGAGAGCTGTTGCTGGATTTGAACCGCCAACCCTGTGGGCCGCAGTCCCGCACACAACCACGACACCACTGGGGCTCAGCCCTCAGAAGTGGAATTTATGGACTAGTATCGAACTTAGGGACTTGAGTTGGACCGGTCTGAGATACTTTTTGATGTACAGTTACTTCTTGACCCAAAGCTCTTTCACATACATATATGTGCCATTTGTTTCTCAAGTCAGCCTGGCCCAACACAGTAAGTAAGCAAGGATATGCACGTGCTTACCTAGATTACTAAGTACTCCACCTCTGACTAGGGGCATGCGACATAGAAATCAAACCATTCTCAGCCATCAGGGAGATGAATTGGCTGCTTGTCTAGCAAATATTCCCACTTAGGCCAATGTTTTTATCCAGAAGCCAAGGGCTACTCCAGGTTGTACATTTTTTTCAGGCTCAGGGTTTCAGATGACCAACTGACATCTTTTCCAGTAGCCAGAGACCCAGAAAAACAAGGCCACTATCCTTATTGGAAACATCCAAAGGAAAAAGTCAATAACTTACAAATATGTGACAGGGTTTTCTACCCTGGGTTAGTGTTGCATTTCACAGAATATGTAGGAACAGAACCTTTTGCAGCCGCCCACATGCATGTCTCTCCTCTTCTATGCCAATGGAAGTTTCCACCTTACTGTTTGCAGCTTTGTCTGAAAGCCCAATGTGGTCAAAGGGTGGTTGAAACAGGAACCTTGGTGGCTGGATGGCTTGGAATCAGATCCCAACCATAATGTCACTCTAGACTCAGGCAGGGTTTCTTTACCCTAGATTTTGAATTACGTGTAAAACAAATTGTTAATGCTCTCCAACTCCACTTCGACTGAGGCAGAGGATGCAGGGGGCTGGAGGAGGTTACCCTCCCTCATAATTAAAGTGTCCAGATTTTAAGCAGGACACCATTGACCTGGGGGGGGGGAGGGGGAGTTCTTGATGAAAGATTTGGTCTATATATGAACAAAAATGTTCATAGAATGCAAAAAAAAAGTATCTTACTCTATTTATTTTAATTTTAAAATGCTGTAGGACATTGTTAAATTGATAAAAAGTGGGACGTCTGGTCACTTACTCATAATCCATGTTGGGATGGAGGTGAGTGGGTTTGGAAGGGAATGGGGATGAATGTTTAATCCCCACTGACTGGAGGCCAAGGCCTTTCTCATGTGTTCTTGGCAACAAGGGATTTCTGTCCTCATTTTACAAATGAAGAGACTGTAGCCATGGCTGAGCTGCCTGACTTTCCTAAACTCACACCCTCAGAGGTCACAACAGCCCACACAGTAGCAGCTAACCCTGCGGACTCTGCCGTGGGCCTAACTCACAGAACTTGGAGAGCGCTTCCAAAGTACTTACACCTAGGATAGCATATCTTTCCAACCTCCAAAAATGGGCAGCAGTGTCATCACCATGCTACCGCTGTGGAAACTAAGACTTAGTTTAGTTCGATGGCATCACGGTGGGTGTGGGTGTGGGTGGGTCACACGGTCAGAATATTTAGAAGAAAGCATAGACCCTCATTCAGGGAGGCACTATTCAAAGTCTCTCTTTAGACTTGTGTGTGTGTGTGTGTGTGTGGCAAATTAGGCTCAAAATTCTTCTTGCCCTTGTTTTGGGGGAAACAAACTAAAACAGACTTTAGAAATTAAGAGTGGGGCTGAGCCTCAGTGGCGTAGTAGTTGAGTGCGGGACTGTGGCCCATTGGCTTGTTGGTTCAAATCCAGCAGCAACTCTCTGGGAGCAAGGCTGGGTAGCTCCCACAACCAACAGAGGGCAGTGATGCGCCCCCCCCAAAAAAAAGACAGAAATAAAGAGTGCAAACCTCCTCTGAGTACTAGGTTATATTGAAGGAAAGAAATTATGCCAGATATGCTCTCTGTCCAAAAATATCTTGTAAGGAAACTAGACAATTGACCCTAACAGGAGAGCTATGACTGATAATATACAGCTCGACAGATCCTGAAGGAGCCCAAATGAAGGAATGCCAATGGAAGGATCTAGATAGTGTCACTAAGAAGGGGACATTTTAGTTGACGTGTAAAATTACTTTCTTGTTTTCTGTTGGGTATGTGTGTGTCTCCCAGTATTCGTGCCTCTTCCCGCCCATGTAGATGGTCACTGAGCTCTGGATGGCACAGAGCCAACCCCTGGCCCAGCAGAAGGCCCTGGCTACTGGAGCCCAGCAGGGAAACCCCTCACCCTCTTCTTGGTCTAAGGCTAAGGACACAATCTAAGTCGGTCTAACCAAAGTGGAGCACAGGACTTCTGTTTGATGGTTTCAACATGAGAAGGCTCTTCTTCCTCTCTCTTTTCTGGGTGGCCCACGTACGTAAGGCCTGGAATCACTACCACTTTTTGCTAGCTAGCAAGGAAGCCACCCTAAAGGCGAAGTCAAACAATGGGGACAGGCCCAAAGAGCTATGGAACCAGGCAGCAGGAGTTCATCTACTTCTGCATGCATCCGAGAATGAGTCAATGAAGAAAAAAACAAATCAGGAGTGAGTCAGAGACCTTCTTGCTTCAACCACATGGGGCTGGGTTTTCTATTATTGGTCACCAGTGGTGTCCTAACTGATTCAAATTATATTTTTGAAAATGTGTGAAAATACCACAAAATGCCTTATTCTAAATATAATAAGGATCAAGCATCAGCTGAGGATCTGTTTATATTCAAAGATGCAAGCTAACTTAAAAAAAAGACTAGTTGCTCACAACTGCTCCTCAACCACAGATATATCAGTGTAGAACTTTGGTGCATAACATCTTTGATGATTGATTTTTTTTTCCAGGTCACAGGCTTATCTGCCAAAATCCCTCTGCGTAGATCCAAACCTCCCTCCTTCTGGCTAGCAGCCTACCACATTAACCATTTACACCACCCAGATACTCCCAAGTAACTAAGACAAAAATGGAATGGACCGGTTCAGGGCCATAAATCATTTAAGACAAAATGGTCATTAGGCACAGTGGGACATGGGGACTCAGACAAAAATCACCAGAAGTCAACTTATCCCTTGCGCAACTTGTCCCCACGTCAATGTGACTCTTTGTTCTATATCTGATGAGACCAATGAGGAAAGAGAAAATCCACTGTCCCAGTACCCAAGTCAACCAAGCCCTGGGCTTCTCTATGTGAGCCTTTGCTGGAACCCTGTTTCCAGCCCCAGACTGTGGCTTGCTCTTCTGAATCACTGCTGGCAGCAACAGAAAGATTGGCTTCCTGCAAAGCACATGGCTGAACGTGAGCGTCAGTCCCCTCCCCTCCTCCAACATTAGACCAGGCAATGGAGGCATGGGCAACAACACAGTGGATTTCCAACAAGTTTGCAACAAGTTTGCTTGAAAATGCTTCACTGCAAACCTTCCTGACACAGGGTGATTTGGAATAGGTTGGGCTTCATAGAAAACTGTGCTCATCCTGACAAAGTGTTCCCACCAAGGGTTTGCCAGCTTAAAACCAGAAATCATTTCGATGAGGTGTTGGTTCTCTTTTCATCAATGCACCCGTTCCTTCCGCTCAACTTTTCTGAGCACGATGACAATAATGATGATCGCCAATATCACCCTCGGTTAGCTCTTACACATGTTCTACACGGGTTACCTCCTTTAGTGCTTCACACTAGTTCAGTGGTTCTCACCTAGGGGCCTTTTGGCACCACCACCCCACCCCGGCCCTTCCGGGAGACATGTAGCAACATTTGGGGGCATTTAGGAGGGCCACACCTTGGAAGTACTATCGGTGTAACTTGGTGGGTAGGCTACAGAGATGCTGCACAGCATCCTGTAATACTCAGGAAAAGCCTTCACAACAAAGGATGACCTAGTCCAAAATGTCCACAGTGCTGAGGTTGAAACACCCAGCCCAAGTTCCTGAGTTAGTACCATTATCCTTGTTTTAGGGAGCCATGATGGCATCGTGGCCTACACGTTGGTCTGCTAACTGCAAGGCTGGAGGTTCAGACTCACAGGCCCTCTGTGGGAGCGAGATGAGACTGTCTGTTCCCATCTGTTTACCATCTCTGAAACCCTCTGGAGTCACCCTTCTCTGCTCTATGAGGTCGAGATTAATCAAGGTGGACTTGATGGCAGGAGGTTGGCTTAGTTGGCCTGTCCATATCTTTGTAGATGAAGAAAAGTGAGCCACTTGTCGAGGCTGATGAAGAGAAGAAGTAGTACAGATGGGAATTGAAATCCAAGCCCTCCCTTGTATCTAGGGGTGGCCAAACTTGGCATTTGAACTTACTGTTCCTCCAACAAACCCTTCTCCTTCTAGCTGCCATCGAATGGGCTCTATCACGGTGACCCCAAGCACATCAGAACAAACGATTACTCTGCCCTCCGTCATCTTCAGAGAGGACAACCTGCCATTCAGTGGGATGCTCGAGTCCACTGTGCATTTCGAGAGTCTCCAGGGCAGGACATTCATCTTCCAGCACCATGTTGGCAAGTAGGTAACACCTGTGCTCCACAGGATTTGTGTCCACTGATGTCTTGGCCAAATAGAACACCAGACTCGTCTTCTTAGCCTGACACCTGCTGACATCTTTCCACTGTGGATAAGTTTGCTGAAGGAAAAGAAAAGAAGGGGGTCTTTGAACTCACTTCCAGCATCACAGTAACATCCAAACTCTCACCCTAAGACAGACTGCCAGATACGGGGGTCCCCAAACTCGCCCACTCTAAATTCTGGCTCAGTGGCCCAGGGCTCCTAAGAATCTACAGAATGGGATCACAGGTAACTGGTGAAGCCTGGGGACAACTGTAAGAGGAAGGTGGAATGACCCATCACTAGCCAGGAGGATGGCAAAGGTGCACCGTCTCCAGAGGAGACAGAGCCAGGTACAACCATGATCCTCGGCCACAACGGGGCATCGTGATGGGGATTTCTTTCCCTTCTGTGTCCTGGCGCACGTTATCCCCCTCTGCTTGAGACACCTTCTCTCCTTCCTTCCTAGGTGCTCCTCCTTTAAGTCCATCTCTGTGGCCTTCTCTGCTTTCTCACAGCACCCACAACAGAAAAGTAAGCTCAGCACCAGGTATTGCATCAATAACTAATGGTGTATCTGTAAATCCACTAGACTGGAAGTTTCAGGAGGATGGAACCCATGCCCAAGGATCCTTCAGCCTAGACCAATGCCTGGCTGTGGGCTGTTTAAGACTCTCAAACAAAAACAAACCCACTGCCGACAAGTAGATTGTGACGCACAGTCCCTTACAAGACAGGTAGAACTGTCCTTGTGTGTTCCTGAGCCTGTAACTCGTTGTTGCTGTGAGGTACCATCGAGTGGGCTCCTGCCCATCGTGACCCGTGTACAACAGAGCAAAACACTGCCTGGTCCGGTGTGTCCTCACAATGATTCCTTTGCCAGAGCTCATGGATGCAGCCACAGGATCCGCCCCCACCTTCTCTAGGGCCTTCCTCTTTCTCACGGCTCCTCCTCTTTACCAAACATAGTGTCCTTCTCTGGGGCTTGGTTGCTCCTGGCAACCAAGATACACAAGACTCTGCTCCCACCAGCCTGTGATTATCC
Source organism: Nesogale talazaci (assembly GCA_004026705.1). Classification (NCBI taxonomy): domain Eukaryota; kingdom Metazoa; phylum Chordata; class Mammalia; order Afrosoricida; family Tenrecidae; genus Nesogale; species Nesogale talazaci. The sequence continues at coordinate 78,937 of PVJH01003955.1, forward strand.
TGGTGTCATCGCCTGAGCTTCATGAGTCTGAAGAGGACTTATGGATTGGAAATGGACATACGGGCTTATATCAGACTTATGACCTTGAACTGGATGGGGCTGGGATGTTTTCTTGATATATAGTTGTTCTTGTCTATAAACCTCTCCCTTATAGGTCCAAAGTATGTAAGATGAAGTCTTGCCCTCCTTACTTCTAAGAAGCTCTCTGGCCTCAATTCCTCCATGACAGATGAGTTTGTTCTGTTAGCAGTCCACGGCACTTTCACTGTCCTTCTCCAGCAACACAATTCAAATGCTGCTATAGTCCAGGGCATAACCACTACCCCACCAGGCCTCCTCCTTCATGCTGTAGGAGTTATCAAGTGGCTTCTATGCCAGAGAGTAAATGTTTGTAGTGTATATGTGTGGCAGCCATGTGCTCTGGTACCAATCTGATTAAGAGTGAAGGGATGGAGGCTAGCCTGTCAATCTGAAGATCGCCAATGAGACCTCTGTGTGGGCATGGCTTTCTCTGAGAATTCTGGAAAATCTTGCAATATTTCCCCTGTGTAGATGAGAGATCATCAGCTCAGTCCTTGGGAGACTCTCTACTGACAAGACAAGATGGCACATGCTGATAGTCCCTGAGTCCTGAAGACTGGAGGAGCCACGAGAAGACCCCTGCCAGTGCTGAGATGCTTCTACCACCACTGGATACACAAGACTCTGCTCCCACTGACCTGTGATTGTCCTGGTGTCATCGCATGTGCTCCGTGAGTCTGAAGAGGACTTATGGATTGGAATTGGACATATGGGCTTATAGAGGACTTATGACCTTGAACTGGACTGGACTGGAGTGTTTTCTTGATATATAGTTGTTCTTGTATATAAACCTCTCCCTTATATACATATGCGTGTTTATGAATTTGTTTCTCTCGTCTACCCAGACTAGAGAGTAAACTCATGTTGAGATTTCTGGGAAGCTGTTGAAAAGGAGCTGATTCTTTTGGGAAGAAGAATCAGCTTTGGGGAAGGTTCCATTCCTGCCCTTCTGTTTTTTTCTCCTGCTTCCAACTTGGGAAGCAATCCAGGAGCCATCTTGGACTATGACTCCAGCCGCCATCGTGGGCCACGCAAGATGACTGAGGAGAGACACTGCCAACTCGGAGGAAAGAGCAGAAAGATGGGAGCCTAAGCCGCTTGCTCTTCCTGGCCCACAGGGGCACTTTCACACATGAGAGGAATGAAGGTCAGCCTCGTTGATGCCACTAGATGTGTCTATGTTGACACATGCAGAGGACCGTGGTCTTAGCCATTCATCAGCATCTGGAAAACACCCCACAATGATTTGACTCATGAGAGGAATGTCCCCAACATAAGGGAGAACATGGAGGAAATGGATTCTGCTGGTGGGAGGGACCTACTGAGGTCAAGGTGTTCTTGGTACCGAGGGGAAAGACTGGCTTTGGTGCCAGATACCCTGACTCGAAGAGTGACTCAGTCATTCAGCCCCATGACCTCAACGACCCCTACCCTACACTAAGTCGGCAGTAACCATCTCACAGAAAAGCATGCAAGGAGGCCGGACCTTCACCGGACAGTTCTGGAAACGGCCCTCTGCCTGTTATCCTGGCGATCAGACCTGAGGTGTGGCAGGTGATCATGGTTTGGATTCTGGGGGGTCCTGGGGCGTTGCTTTGGGAAGGTAAAATCTTCCAGCTCCACAGGACCACCCCTTTCCTCTTCCCTTGGACTCTTCTCACATTACCACCATGGTGGTGCCGTGGCATCAAGTTGACTTCGGCTCCTGGTGACCCTCGAGGGCACTCAGTGGATGCCGGCTCTCTGGGCCTATGTTTGGAGGGGCCTCTGGCTGGCTTTGAACTACCAATCTTTAGGCCAATTTTTGAACACCGAACCATTGTGTATGCACCTCCCAGGGTCATTTGATGCCTCCCACCCTACTGTATAATGCATAAAATTCATAGCAGAACCATCCATACATTTTTTTTAAATCCGTTGTTCTTTTTTTTTATTAAATACTTTTGGGGGGGGGGCATCACTACCCTCTGGTGGGAATGGGAGGCCCAGCCTTGCTCCTGGAGAGCTGCTGCTGGATTTGAACCGCCAAGCCAGTGGGCCGAAGTCCCGCACACAACCACTATGCCACCAGGGCTCAGCCTATTAAATACTTTGATTGAGGGCTCTTACATCTCTTATCCACTATGTCAACCACATTTGCACATAGGCCGACATCATCATTTTCAGAGCATTCCTTTCCCACTTGAGCCTCTGAAATCAGCTCTCCATTTCTTCCCTCTCCCTCCCTGGCCCGCCTTCCCTCACGAACCCTTGATAAGTCATAGATTATTATTTTCATATCTTACATTGTCCTCCATCACCCCTCACCCACTTTTCCATTGCTCGTACCTCTGGGGAGGGGGATTATAGAATGATCCTTTTGATCAATCCCCCTTCTTCCCCCCACTCTGCTAATTGCCTGGTATCCCTATTCTCATGGTTGGCCCTGGGAAGGTATCTATGCTGGACTCCCTGTCTTGTGGGCTCTTACCTGTAGCAGTACGCATGTTCTGGCCTAATCCGAGTTGTAAGGTAGAATTGAGATCATGATAGTGGGGGAAGGAAGCACAAAGAACTAGAGAAACGTTGTGTGTTTCATCAGTGCTATACTGAACCCCTACTGGCTCATCTTTTCCCTGTGACCCCTCGGTAGGGGGGTGCCCAATTCTCTACAGATGGGCATTGGGTCTCTACTCCATGCCCCTCCCCACTTACCTTGGGTATGATTTTGTTCTTAAAGTTCCATTTTTTCAGATGATTGCATGCACCCAGCTGCCCTGGGGCCCAGCATTCCCCTCCCAAGGTCACGTCGATCAACTGGCCACGCATTTCACCTCCCAAGGAATGGGGTGCCGATGCCACCAAGCAAGGGGTGACAGGACATGTCCAGTCTGGAGAGGTTTGAAAATGCAAAATAGCCCACGTCCCAGGAGAGCCTGGGAAAAGCTTTTCCTGTCATGCTAGGGAAATGAACGACCCCAAAAAGAGCTGCCGGCTGTGAGGCGGACCCCATGACAGACAGGGGGCTTTAGAATGAGGATGGAGTGGTGACTGGTGTCAAGGAGAAGAAAGAAGGGCAAGGGAAGGGGACCTACAGGAGGTGGCACTTTGGAAACACTCGTGACAGGGTCATTTATTGAGGAAATTAACAGAAAGAGCCCAATCAAGGGCATGGAAGGGCAAAGGGTGGTTGTAGATCTGGCAGGAAAGCGGTGAATGCTCTCTCCCCACCTCAGCACCCCGCCCCAGAGAGTCTGATGAAACCAACGTTCCCTTTCATGCACCAGAGCATCCTAGCTCAACAAAGGACAAGGTTGGACATCAGGTAGAGATGAAACCACTGGTAGCAGCAGGGTGAACAGTTGACTCTGTGCATAGTAGCCTCTTTGGTTGTTAGCAACAGCCATCATTCAGGGAGAAAACAGAATGAACTCAGACGGAAAGTGAGCAGTGACATTCACTTCTGATGCTATGGGAGGCCATCTTAGGCACTGAGGAGAATAAATAGAAACCGTTAATTCTAATCCCTGTTACCCAGGTAGTGGGTGCAGGCATTAAGGCCAAAGAGAACTCTCCAAATTCACTGTCATTGAGTCCATTCTGACTTATAGTGAGTGACCTTGTAGCACAGGGTGGAACTGTCCCTGTGGGTTTGCAGGAGGGTAGTGTTCTACCGGAATAGAAAGGCTTGTCTCTTTCCTGTGGAGTGGCTGGTGGTTTCCAACTGCAGATGTAATGATTAGTAGTTCTGATTATAGCATATTATGCCCCCAGGGCTCCGGGCATTGAGGTAGGTGCTGGAAATTCCACAGTGAACAAGGTCATTGCAACCTTTGCTCATATACAGTTGACCCTGGAGGAGGCAGAAAGCAGCAGTGAAGGTTCCAGACGTGGATGTTAACTCACTTCTTCAGAATCCTGGTTCCATCCTTCCAGCTGTGTGATCTTAGACAAATTATTTAATCTGGCCGTATCTCAGCTTCCCCATTTGCAACTAAAGAGGATACTGAGAGCATTCACCTCTTGGGGTTGAGGTGAAGGTTGAATGTGGAAATACACACCAGGTGCTCTGAACAGAGATTGCCTTTCAGTGAGTGTTGGTTGTCGTGGTGACTACAGTAGAAGGACTGAGATGGTAAGCCAGGGTCAGGCATGACATGTGCATGGATGACCAGGAAGAAGAAGGGCAGTGGTGCGGATTATGGAATCCCACAAGGAGCAGGACTAATCAAACACACCAGTGATCATGAAAAGGGTGATGGTTTGTGTTGGTGGTGAGTATACGGGGAGTCACATTGAGTTGGAGTGACTTGACAGATTGCATCTCCTACAGCGCTAGGAGGACTCTCACAAACCCTGCTCTTACAGACAGGAGCCTGGTCCACGGATGATATGCCTTTAATAGTTGATCTGGACTGGCACCCAGACTTCTGGATGTTAAGTCAGCTCCTCTTCCCAGACAGATGGAGACTTACTCACAAACATGATATGTGGGCCTAAGGTGCCCCAAGCCAACTATAAAACACGGTGCCCCATCATCCCATAACTGTGGTCATTGCCTGGATCATGGCCAAGCAGAGCAAGGGCCTTCAAAGGCAAGTGGTTCTGGGATTGAAAGTCAAGTTCTTGAGTGAAAGGGACCAGGGTTTAAAACCCAGCTCCAATGCTTCGTGTGTCTGTGATCTTGAACATACCCCACAGTTTCTCTTAGCCACAGTTATGTTTCTCGTTCAATGAGGCAAATGAGAGGACCCATGCCCTCAGCTGGTGAGCACAGAGCAGCCACGGCTGGTGTGCTGACCCACATTCGGGCTACCCAAGACAAGGCCAGCAGTCTGAACCCAGGAGCTGCTCCACCTCTTCTGCAGGTGTACAGCCTCAACCACCCATCGCAGCGACTCTCCTCTGTCCTGTAGGGGTCTGATGGGTCGGAAGCAACGCCAAGGCAGTGGATGTGGGGTTACTGCCTATCAAACGTTAGACAAATAAGTAGGAAAGACCGATCGCTAGAAAAGAATAACATTTTTCAGTGGAAGGTGGGTAAAAAGAAAAGAAACGCTCAATGAGAAAGATCGACAAGGTTGAGCCCAACGGCCTTAACCATGGGCTCAAAGGCAGCTGAGCCAGCATGACTGTAGTAACAACAGCACATTTCAAACATTAACATTTAAAAAAGCCCTCGCCATTATTGTTTTCACATATCTTAAATGTCGCTATCTCGTCGTCGTCGTTGTTGTTGTTATTGTTGTTAGGTCCTGCGGAGCCAACTCAACCTCATAGCGACCCTGTGCACAACAGAATCAAAACACCGCCCCCCCCTGCACCATCCTCACACGTGTTGCGATGTTGGCGCCTGCTGGTGTAGCCACTGTCAATAGAGCTCATCTAGGGGCTTTCTCCTTTTTGCTGAGCCTCTACTTTGCCACAGCATGGTGCTCCATTCTGGGGCTGGTCCCTTCTGACAACATGTCCAAAGTGCATGCGGCACAGTCTCACCATCCTGGCTTCGAAGGAGCATCCTGGCTGCACAGCCTCTGAGACAAATGGGTTTGCTCTTCTGGCAGCCCATGATATTTTCAGTATTTTTTGCCAGCACCATAACTCAAATGCAGCCATTCCTCTTTGGCCTTTCTTATTCATTGCCCACTTTTCACATGCATAAGAGGCCGTGAAAGATTTTATCGGGCATACCTTTGTCCTCAAAGTGACATCTTCGCATGGGTAAAAAGGACAGTGTAAGATATGAAAAAATACAGTGATGCCCCCCCCCCCAAAAAACATATGACAAAATGATAATAATTTATAAATTGTCAAGGGTTCATGGGGGGGGGAGGGAGTGGGAAAGTGAGGCGCTGATACCAAGGGTTCAAGAAGAAAGAACATGCTTTGAGAATGATGATGGTAACAAATGTACAAATGTGCTTGACACAATAGATGGATGTATGGATTGTGTTGAGTTGTACGAGCCCCCAATAAAATGATTTTTTAAGTGACATCTTTGCTTTTTAACCCTTTCAAGAGGTCTCACACAGCTGATTTTTCCAGTGTTTGATTTCTTGGCTTCCATGAGCCTTGTTTGTGGATCCACATGAAATGAAATCAATCACAACCCCAGCCTTTTCTGTTTCTCATGATAGGGCCTATTGGTCCAGTGTGAGGATTTGGGTTTTCTTTCCAGAGAGTTGTACCCCATTCTGAAGGTATGATAATATCTGATTATCATGAGTAGGAGTTTCCCACCCTCCCCTCTTGCAGGAATCAGACTTGTGTCATCGGCATAGCACAGATAGTAAGGAGTCTTCCTTCCATCCAGATGCCTCCTCCTTCTTCATGTCGTCCAGCTCAATACATAATTGTTAAACAAATGAATGGGGAACTTTATCCTCCCAGTGGAACCCTTTCCATTTTATCTTGTTCTTGTCTGTCTACATGGCATGAGATTTACACAGTATGCTATCACTATATCTGCATAAAGTTTCTACTCTGCTCTGTTCACTCAACATTAAATTTTAAAATAGTCCTACGCTTCCACATAGCCTTCATAATTATCATTGTATTGGCTGCCTAAGAGTCCCGTCGTGGAAAGGGGATCATCTATCATTGGATAGTTAGCTTGTTCCTGATTTTGCAAGACCACTTTTCATCATTTAGAGGAAAAAAAGAGAGAGGGGGAGAGAAAGGAAATACGAGTTTGGCAACTTTTCATAGATTTGTAGATGGAAATGTGGTAAGTAAAGAGTATTAACCCCCACACCCATCCTAACCCCTTGAAAATCATGGCTGGATCCCCGGGTCCTGTTTTTGCTTCTTGGGTTATTGCCCGTGGATACAATTGCTTACGATTCTGCCCTGCTGATGAACCAAACTGTCCAAGCTTCATTGCTAAATCGTAGGCAAAATAGAATGCCGGGGAGATTAAACCAAAATCCCCAAACCAGAAGCCAAACCAAGTCCACTGTAATTGAGTCAATTGTGACGCATGGCAACGTACCAGGCAAAGCAGAACTGTCTTGAAGGACTTCTAAGGCTGTAAATCACTGCAGAGGCCTGGGGACGTAAGTGGTAGAGTGGGTTATGTGTTGGGCTGTTGACTGAAAGGTCAGCAGTTTGAAACCACCAGCCACTCTTCGGAAGAACAGTGAGACATTCCATTCCTGTGAAGAGTTACAGTAGAAACACCCACAGGGACATTTCTATCATGTTTTCTAGTGGAGCTGTGAGTTGAAAATGACTCAATGGCAGGGATTTGGTTTTTAAAAATCCCTTGAGGAGAAGCAGACTGCCAGATCTTTCTCCCCGAGAGCAACTAGTGATTTCAAACCGTCAACCTTGGAGAAAGCAGCCAAGCCCTTTCACTGCTGGGCCACTCGGGCTCCTCTAGAAGAGTCCAAGTGACTGTGAATGAAGGTCAACCATTCCCCTATTCCCTGCTCATCTTGAACTGGGATAGTCAGATGCCAGGTGGGTGCTGGGGCGCTCTCCTGCGCTTCATTACCTGCCTTTCCCCGAGGCTCGCTGTAAACTTGAAGGCAAGGACCAGGGATGGTCCTCACGAGAGCTCTTGGTCCCCCAGTTAACTGTCTGGTCCTTATTTACAAATGCCCATGGCATACTTACCTTGTCCCTGCTAAGAAATTTGCATGCATGACTTTAATCGCAGCTCACGGCAAACCTCTGAGGCAGGTTCTTTTCCCGTTCACACCAGGGGAATGCCTGGTTAGGTGGAACTATTATCATTCTCATTGAGCAGCAGTTCTCCACCTGTGGGTGGTGACCCCTTAGGGGTTGAACCAACCTTTCACAGGAGTCACTCGATTCATCACAGTAGCAAAATGACAGTGACGAAGTAGCAATGAAAATCATTTTATGGTTGGAGGGGTCACCTCAACATGAGGAACTGTATGGAAGGGTCGTGGCATGAGGAAGGTTGAGAACCAGTGTTATTGAGCAAGCCATTCAGAACCCCTGCCTGCTTCTGTGTTAGCAAGAGAGTGCAAACCTGCTAGAAGCATCTTTAATTTGGGGGGGGGGGAACCACTCGAGTGATGTCTTGTAATAGATAAACATAAGAAAGGAGGGACCCACTGCCAGGAGACAGCCTCACCTTTCTCCCTCAGAGCAATTGATGGGCTTGAACCACTCACCTGCAGGTTAGCAGCCCAAGGCCTCATCCACAGCGGCACCAGGGAGATGTGGAACTGGGAACCCTAGGTTCTGGGACCATTTCTTCCAAACCGTGTGCCTCTGGGAGGGAGCACCTTGAACCCTCCATCTTTTGGAACATGAAGCCACGTTAGCCTCTCTGAGTCAGCATGAAACTCAAACAGTCTTTGTGAAAATACTTTAGCAATTGTGCTGAGCTATGCCCACAGAAGTGAATGTGATCAGCACGACAAGATTACTTTTGCCTTGGAATCATACCTCCAAGCCAATCACGGTGTTCTCTTTTGTAAACCTCTCCCCTAAGAACACACAAATCCCATTTCCCCCACCCCTCCCCTGTCTCCACCTACCCCCCCACCCAATCCCATTGTTCTCCTCAGCCAGGCTGCTTGACGAGGAGTGCATCTTACTGGATCAGCTTTTAGGTCTTTAAAGCTGCACACAATTTTCTAGTGAGTTATTCAATTAATCATCTCTGTTGTGGCAACAATATGCCTTTGGAGTGGCTGGTCCTTGAAAGCTGCCACATCTGGGGGAGCGGCCTTAACTCCCACTCTGGCTGCAAACAGATCCAATGGCCTCCTGGGGCAGGTCCAAGTGCATTAATGGCAAGTTGGGAAAAACAAAAAACGAGAGCTCCCAGTGGTTAACAACACACAGCTTACCACCCTTTACCCGCGAGGTGGTCCAGTAATGCATCTAAATGGGATTTCTAGAAATTGAATCAAAATGGGGGCGGGGGGGTGGATTGCTATTTAAAGGGCCCAGGGGAAGAGGGATTACTTGATAAAAGATCTTTCCATTTGCATGAATGAGTCCCCTGATGGCACTGCTTTTTCCAGATTTGACTTTTTATCATCCCGTTCTTGAATATTATTATATTAACCAACAGTAATCATTGTTGTAATCATAGTTAAAGAGACCGAACAACTCGAAAGACGGGACTGTGTGGTCATTTGCCATCTGGGAGGTCATGCTTAAATAAAAGGGGGTGTCTTGGTTATAAGTCTGGAATCAATTCACTTCACCAACAGAAGATTGCCACTCAGGGTATTGGATGTATTTCAAACACATGGTTATGAACATGTAGCACCAGAGCAGAGCTAAGGGGCATGCTGGCACATGGTGGCCACTGTAGCCAATGTCCCTGCACGATCTGTTGTCTCTGTTCCATGGGACCCCAGGCTGCTGGGTGGACTTTCACTGAACACACAATAAAATGTTACTTTTCATTTATTTATTTATTTTTGTGGGCATCACTGCCTTTGGTGGTCATGGGTACTACCCAGTGCTGCTCCTGAGAGCTGCCATGGGATTTGAACCGCCAAGCCCACGAGCCACAGTCCCGCACTCAACCACTTACGCCACTGGGGCTCAGCCCAAAATATTACTTTTAAATAAATAGTTATAACCAACAAGAGAACAGACCACTCAATACCAACTGAAAAGCACCCTGTCAGAAAAGAAAAATACACAACCAAAAGGGCTATGGGGAGCAACTTGGTGCAAATCTGTTTTCGTTTTATGACCAGGCTTGATTTTGTTCTAGAAAATACGTGTCACAGAAGGTATGAGGGAGTGGGGGTGGGGATCTTGTACTCCCAAGTGCTGCGGGGGGCGGGGGGGTTCACGGGGCGGGGGGGTTGGTGGTGGGAGAGCATCACTGCTGTGTGTCCTCTGTGGGGGCACTGCTTGGTAGTCTGGGCAAAGGAGGATTCTGCATCATCTGAAAAAACACATTCCATTTTCCCAGTGAGACCCTTTGAAGTCAGTGCCTGGGCCTAATAGCACCATCCGTTCCTCAGTTTTTCTTTCCAAATGGAGCCGGTTCTGGGCCGATGACAACCTTGCACCAGGGAAGAAGAGCTACCTGCCCCGCCCCCTCCTGTGATTGACTACGATCCATAGGGTTTTCACTGGCTGCTTTGCGGGAGGGAAAACCCTTCCCGGCCTTCCTTCCTGGTTTGTCTGTAGTCTGGGAGCTTCGCAAGCCAAAGACGTGGTAAAACTAGCCACGTGACATGGCGCACTACTGATGAATAAGCACAAGTCAGCCTGATTGGATAATCCTGTCATTGACCTACCTTCACAAAGCATGAGGTGCCTTGGTGGGAATTGAACTCAGGTCGCCCATAGGAAAGGCGAGAATTCTCCCCGTGAGCCACCACTGCCTTGTGGTGTATACTCAGAGACAGACGGATACAGCCAGTGATCCAAGCAGACAAAATCAACAGAGAACCTATAAGGTGGCTCCAATAGGAGGTGTCACCTGGAGGGACCCGCCTTACAGAGATCACCAGGGAAGAACAGCTGGGGAGGCTAAGTCACTCCTCTTTCTCCCCCCAGCTCTTGCTGGTCAGCCCTGGGGCTGATCATTAATTACCCCCCTACCTGCCTCAGAGCCAGAGAGCCCGGGGCCGGGAGGCTCATTAGTCAGGTAATGGTTGCACCCCCTTTGAAGCGACCGGATAGGATCACAGGTACATATCATTACTCCCCACAAATGAGGTGTTTCGCCCGCACACAACCTGTTTTCACTTGTTGCCCGTGGCTGCTGGCCACTTGTGGCTGCAAGGTTTACTACGGAGACCCAGCTCACAGGCTTCCCTTTGCTCCCAAGGTTGAGAAAATAGGAGAGCTGGGTCTCAGGCTGATTATTAAGAGCCAACAAACCCATTATTAAAAGCAAACAAGGGAGAGCTGCTCTGAGACAATTGGTTACACGTCTCCAGGCTCAGAGGCCTATAGCCATCTCTGTTCCCCATGTCATCTCCCTGATCAGAAAGCTAAAGATGGCGGCTGGCTGCCCGTGGCATGTGAATGATGATGGCCCTCTCGATCCTACTACAGGGGAGGCAAGGGAGGGACACCCCGTTTGGCAAGATGTTGCTGTTGTCCTTGTTAGGCGACCCAGAGGTTGCGATCGCAGCTGCTCCATAGGGTCTTAGCGTCTGTGACCTTTCAGAAGTAGATCGCCAAGCCCGTCTTTTGAGGGCCCCCTGGGTGGGTCCAACCTACCATGCTTTTGGATAGTAGAAGAGCACGGAACCACTTACCACTCAAGATGTAGAAAACCGAAAAACCCACTGCCATCAATTCTGACCGACCCCATGGCTTCCAAGACTGAAACTCTTTATGGAAAGAAATAGAAAACCCCAAGTTTCTCCCAAGGAGCTACGGGTAGTTTCGAACTGTTGACCTGGCAGTTAGCAGCCCGACATGTAACCATTATGTTATCCGGGCTCCTCAAGATTTAGAAATGGATTATATTTTGCCTTTTACCCATGTTGGCACAGAGAGGGCAAGTCAGAGCTGAACCAGAAGCATCTGATTTGAAAATTCGGGTCTCTTTGATTTCAAAGCCACCATCATTCCACCTTACCAAACTGTCTCTCTTATGGACTGGTATCTTGTTACCACTCCCACCCTCACTCCTGTTTCTAGTTACAAAGGAAAGTTCAAGCATAGAAAAAGGAAGCCTGTTGTCTTTCCAGCAAAACCTTCCAAAATATCAGGCATGCTGGTGGGGAGAGGTGGCCCAGAAGGCCCAGCCTTCCCAGGTCACTTAAATGTGTGAAGTGGGCAGTGCAAAGACTGTGGGTCCTAAGCAGCTTGAGCTCTTTTTTTTTTTTGGAGGGGGGAGGCATCACTGCTCTCCGGCGGTGGGAGTAGGAGGCCCAGCCCCACTGTTGGAATTGAACCTCTGTCCCAGTGGACCGCAGTCCCGCGCACAACCACTACGCCACCGGGGCTCAGCCCTGTGGCTTGAGCTCTTGCTTCAACATTTTCTGGATTCCACCGCTATTCCCTGCTCTCCAAACACACAAGAACACAGCTTTGCAAGTCCAGAATTTTTAGCCTGTGAGTGATCCTAGAGTTAGGGTGGTCCATAGTGGCAGACTCCATCTAATCAAACTAATAAGTGACTTATGTATAGTCAGAATATCTCATTCAGACAGTAGAGTTTTGTCTAGCTCAGAGTCTTAATGTAAGAAGCACCTGACGCTATATCTTTTCATAACCTGGCACCATCACCACATTTGCTTATGCACACATTTGTCATCAGTGATCATATCAGGAAATTGAGCACGCAATGTTATGGTTTTTAGTTCTTAAACCCTGATAACCGATCCCTTTGAAAACTCACGGTCCACACGCTGGTGTGCTTCATCCACATAGGCTTTGTTGCTTCTGAGCTGGATGATCATTTGTTTACTCAAGTCTTTAAGACCCCAGATGCTACATCTTTTGATAGCCGGGCATCATCAGCTTTCTTCGTCACCATTGAGACTTGAGTAAACAAGTGGCCATCCAGCTCAGAAGCAACAAAACCCCCACAGAAGAAGCACACCAGCCTGCGTGACCACGAGGTGCTGAAGGGATCCAGTGTCAGGCATCAAAGAACTAAAATTATATCATTCTAAATAGGGGGGTGTACAAATTGGTGACTCAAAACCCATCAATAGGTGAAGTGACATCTTCTTACAGAGAGGTTGCAGGAAAGAGATGAGCCAGTTAAAGTACCGTGTAGTAACAATGAAATATGCATCTCTCCTCTAGTTCTCAAATGCTTCCTCATACCCACTATCATGCTCCTGGTTCTACCAGACAAGACCAAGTAGAACAGGGAATGTACAATGGAGTCAGAAACATGGGGAATTTAGGATAGATATTCCCTCAGCATGAGTGGTGATATTGGGAGGGTGGAGGGATGGTGGAGTAGAAAGGGGGAGCTAATTTCAGGGATCTACATATAACCTCTTCTCTGGGACATGGGCAACAGGGAAGTGAGTGAAGGGACACATTGGACAGTGTATGATATGAAATAGCAATTTGTAAATTATTAAAGGTTCATGGGGTAGAGGGAGGAAGGGAAGGAAATATGGGGAGGTGGAACTGGGGGCCTAAGTGGAGGGAGGATGTATTGAGAGTGATGATGTCACGAAGTGTGCAAATGAGATCTGCATACAATTGATGTATGTATGGATCTTGAGGGGAGGTGTATGAGAACCCAATAAAATGATTCATTTTAAAAAGGGGGGGGAAGGGGAAAGAGGAGCTTTTATTTTTTAAGAAGAGCTTATACCAAGGGCTTAAGTGGAAAATGTCTGGAAATGTATGTGGCAACATGTGTGCAAATGTGCTTGATACAGATGATGTACTGAATGTTATAATAGCTGTAAGAGCCTCCAATAAATTTTTTTTTAAAAAAAAAGAAGTACCTGAAAATTAAGGTTGTTCTAAAGCGAATTTGAAAAACTCCAATTGTTAAGTATGCGATGCAAAGTGTGCAAGTCAAAGGTGGTCAATTGTGTCACAAATGGGGGTGAGGGGGGCAACAGGGTCACCCAATTCCTTGGTGCAGAGGATGTGGACCTTTGTGACTAGATCATTGACTCCATCAGAGCTATTTCCTATTGTAATACATCCTATGAATGATATGAAATAAAAAACAATCTACTGGAGAACAAGGAACAGCTCCTCAAAAACTTAAACAGAGAACTGGCCCTGAGTTGATTTCCACTTATAGCAACTGTATACAGTAGAATTCCCTAAATTGTCAATCTCTCTGTATGCAGCCTTTCTCCCGAGCCTGTCTTTCTGTCTTTCTCTCTCTCTCTCTCTCTCTCTCTCTCTCTCTCTCTCTCTCTCTCTCAGTTTGCAGCCTAACCCACAGCACTGCCAGAAATGCCAGTCCCACCCCTAGTTGTTTTGCTGAAAGAATTAACAAAAAACCCCACAGGTCCACAGAAGTGCTTTGGTGTGGAGATTCCCAGTAGCAATACTTCTAGGGGACAAAAAGTAGACAATGGCCATCACCTGGTGAATGCAAAAGCAAAATGTGGTCCCTCCAAGGCCGGAGCCACGAAAAAGACCGAAGTGCGGATGCCTATGGCAACATGGCGGACCTTGAAAGTATGAACTGAGTGAAAGAAGCGAAACCCAAAGGGCCATGTGTGTAGGATTCCATGGGCCTGATTTCCCCCAATAGACACATCTTAAAGGGACAGAAAGGCAGATGAGTAGGGTTGGTGGGTGGGGGTGGGGGATTGGCTGGAGAGAAATAGAGAGGGGCTACTAATAGGGCCAGGATCTCTTTTTAGTGATGAAAATGTTCCCAAACTGATTACGGCGATGGGTGCCCAACTCTGGGCATCTAGCAAACATCACTGAATGCACATTTTAAAAGGGTGACAAGGCTGCTGAGCAGAGCGGATGCTTGTAGCGCATCCTCTGCTCTCTTCCAGTCCTCCCTCTGCCCTCTCCCTTACCCCCCCCCCCCCCCCCCCCCCCCCCCCCCCCCCCCCCCCCCCCCCCCCCCCCCCCCCCCCCCCCCCCCCCCCCCCCCCCCCCCCCCCCCCCCCCCCCCCCCCCCCCCCCCCCCCCCCACACACACACACTCCATCCTTCCTCAGGAAGCTGATCCCCGGGGCACTATCTCAACAGGCTCCAGAGACAAGTGATCAAATAATGAATTGTTCAAATGGGGACACTTCTGAGGCAGAACAATGGGGGCAAGCCACAACAGGTCTGCGCAAACCACCCAGCCTGGCTTCTGTTGGGATGCTGGTTCCCACTGTGAAAGTGAGCTACATTCCCCCCCTTGGGAGTTCTCCGCTTCTGTCAGGCTGCCTTCGCTGTGCAGCTGCCCTCTCTGGTTTCTGGGTTTCACTCCTTCTTGTGGGCCTTTAGGTCCAGGGGTGGTGAGGATCCCTGCTCCTGCTGGCCCCTGGCATGCCACTGTCCACCCATTTCCCTCAGCACAGCCCTTGCCCCTTGTCTCATTCTTACACTTCCTCCCTTACCCAGCTTGAGGGAGCCATCTGTTTCCTGCCAGTACCCCCACTGTCATAAAACTCCAAATAAGCAGCTTAAATAAGAAATCTGCAAAGGAAAGGAGTGGTCAGGCAGATGACTCGGAGAGATCTTGTCCACCGAGTGGCTGTGTTGGACTCTCCTTCCGTTTCTGGATCAAACTCCAATGAGAGTGAGCTCACCACACCCCTATTGATAAGGTTGGTCCAGGAAACAGCATTTGGAAAAATTATTTTAAGGATTTTGTTTTGTTGTCAGTTTCAAAGGAAGTACAGCTAGCATGCACATTGTAATTTTAAGAATGGGAACTGATAAAGACAATATTGTCATGAGCTTTATCTTGCTCAGAATTTGCCTTGCTCCCAGAAGCAGAACATGTATGTATTCCATTGCCGATAGGAAACTCTGAGCCAATACTTGTATAAATTCCTCATATCAACCATACCTTTACGCTGTCATTGGATAAATCATTGATATTCTCTTTGCAATCCCCTTATGCTTAAGGGGATGACTGACAATGTTTTTTTTAATTGTTTCTTTTGCTGTTTTTGTTTGTGTGTTTATGTTTTGTTTGTTTTGTTGTTGATCTTGTTGGGTCTGGCGTTGGTTTTGGTTTTTGGCATTTTATGACTGCTAAAGTAAGCCAGAGCCATTCACAATACAGGAACGAGCAACTAGATTCTGGGCTCCCCTGTCATTCTAGCCCTAATACAAGAACAGTTTGTTCTTCGAACATGGCTCTGCTTGAGACTCGCCTGCACAAAGAGATCGCTGAAAGTAAGGGCGTTTCGGTAAAGTGTGTTGAAGAAAGCAGATGGTACCTGGCTCTCAACTGGAATCGTGTCGGGGGTCTGAAA
This sequence comes from Nesogale talazaci, assembly GCA_004026705.1. Classification (NCBI taxonomy): domain Eukaryota; kingdom Metazoa; phylum Chordata; class Mammalia; order Afrosoricida; family Tenrecidae; genus Nesogale; species Nesogale talazaci. The sequence continues at coordinate 94,833 of PVJH01003955.1, forward strand.
GGCTTGGATTCAACCAAGCAGCCATCTAAATGAGGTGTCAGCCAAGTCCACAGGGAAGAAGCCCACCAGCCTGTGTGATTCAAAGATGACCATAACAAATCCAAAGAGGGGGGCCAGGCCCCGGTTGGCGGAGTGGCTGTGCGCGGGACTGCGGCCCACTGGGATGGAGGTTCAATTCCAGCAGCGGCGCCACAGGAGCAAAGGCTGGGCCTCCTACTCCCACCACCAGAGGGCAGTGATGCCCCCCCCCAAAAAAAACCACAACAACAACAAAAACTTAGAAAAAAATCCAAATAGGATGAAGGGGAAAGTATCAGAGTTTAAATTGGGAACTCGACGTGAAGAGGGCTCTGGATGATGGTGGGAACCCAACTACCATCTGGTGGGCTGGTTGGATGGGGCTTCAGGCAGATCTCTAACCGCAGGCGAGAGACTCGAACAGCTTTTCTTTCAGACAGAAGTTATTGTAAACTTGATTCGGGCGGATTGAATCATGGTGTAATATGATACTTGCTTAGTTGACCTCTCTCTCTTGACCCAACCTGAATTTTCTCTATGCTCAAACATTTCCTTGATTGTTCCAGGAAATAAATTTCTTCTCTGGCTTTTAAAATGTGGTTGGAGGTTTCATTTTTTTCTTTATTTATCTTTACATTGTTATCATTTTCTCCTGTTTCTTTTTTTAAAAATCGTTTATGTTAGGTCTCCCAGTTTAGGAAGCACAGCAGGAGTGGATGTATAAAACAATCACGAGTGTAATGATTAATTAGGAATTGGGTGAGGCTGCAGTGGGGGGCTGGGGAGCGATCAGGGGATGAGGGAGGAGGAGGGAGCCTTACAGCTGATTGTGATGATGTACACACAACTCTTTCTAGAAGCCGTTCAACTATGGAAATGCATGACGTGCAAATATGATCAGGAAAATGGCTAACTAAAACAAGGAAACCAAACTTGACCGATAGTGACCGTGGATGAGGGAGGAAGAGTTTTTGCTCAGGGAGCATCGAGTTCATTTCAATGATGGTAAAACAATTTGAAGAGGGAAAGCAACAGTGGCTGTACAATTCAACCAGTGGTTGCATAATCAATAGCGCTGAATTATACAAGTAGAAGTTGTTGAAAGGGCAAATGTTCTGTTGCATATATTTTTGCCAAAATGGAAAGAAATGACACAGTTAACAACGAGAAAGGGAAAAAGGAAAATGTGGGATCCAGTGTGGTGAAGAGTGTACAACTCTTCTTGATAGGGTTGAACTAAAGAATTGTATGATCTGTGGATGAAGTATCAAGAAAACTCTTAAGAACAAAGAAAACTCCGAGCCACCATCCCCTGGGACACTGTCCCTCCCCCAGGTCTCTCTTCTCTTTCTGGACCTGTACCTAACAGAAGCAAGGCAGTGTGGCGTGCCTGCAGTGTTCCTCTCTGAAGCGTCTCCATTTGAGACTACCATGGCGACATGCTATATTGTCCTGTCTCCTCTTGCCTCCTCCTCTCCCTTTCTCTCTTCTTGCTTGCTCTGTGCTGATTTCTTCTGGCCTTTTGGATCTGCAGGCCTCTCTCTTCAGCGTCTCTTCAGTGTCTCCTTTGGTCTCCATCTGCCTGCGTAGGTTTCCCGTCTATAAGGTAATGTCCATGACTCTATTTTTCATCTCTAGACATTTGGTTTGGTTATTTTTCAAGTGCTTCTCTTTTCAGAGTGCCTGGTGTTCTGTTTCTTTCTCTTCTATGATAATTGACTTAAATATCCTCGTGGCCATCAGACCTCAATGATCTTTAGTTTGGGCTGTTTGAGCCTCACCGTTGGTTGTATCAAGGGGTCCTGGTAGCATAGTGGTTGAATTGCAATCCACAAAGGCCTGCAGTTCAAAACTACCAGCTGCTCCGAGGGAGAAAAACAAGACTTCCTACTCTTGAAAAGAATTACTGTCTGGGAAATTCATGGAGGCAGTTTTGAGTCAGAATTGGCTCGATGGCAGGAAGCCTGGTTTTGTGGTTTGGGGAGTTGTGTTTGCTGACTCCTGAGCTTGATGGGGAGACTCTACTTTGTGTTGTTGAAATCTTAAATGGGGAGCTCATTTCAAAGGGCTTCCTTTGTGGGAATCCAGCTCTGTCGAGGGTCATTTCCCCTCTGTCATTTCTCATTTGCCTCAGCTCGATCACCAGCGGTTATTTTGAGGCAGGCATCCCTGAGCAGTGTGGGGATGATCAACGTGCTCAGCTATTAGCCAAACGAGTGTGCACTTGAGTCTACCCAGAGGTGGCTCAGAAGAGAGGCCTGGGGAGCCACTTCTAGAAACATCAGCCCATGCAAACCCTTTGGCTCACACACAGGGGGTCTGCTCTGAGTCTGAACATCGACTCAACAGCAGTGGAGGCGTTTTAGGCAACAATTAAAAGTATACATTCATGATTAGCTAGCGTGTTTTGAATTCAGGTAACATGTGTTCAAACTCCAGTACCAACCCATGGGTACCGGTCTCTGGTCTTCACTTCCCTACACTGAAGCAAGCTTCCAGGTCAGTTTGGGCCTGGGACGGTGGATAGTTTCTTGATACCTATGGCTGGTGCTGTCCTGGTGCTGTGTGCCCATGGGGTGGAGGCTCTGCAGGTGGGTCTCAGATCCACTTCCCTGACCTGCACAGGTCCAGGCCTCTTCTGTCCTACTGTTTTGGAGTGAATACCAAGCCCCAGGGATTACTGAAACCAAGTCTCCCTCCCAGGGCACTGCATCATTCGCTTTCACGCACCCCCTTCTGGTTTTCAGTCACCTCTTTGTTTCTGGGTCCTAAGGACCCCCCTTCTTTCTTGCTAGCTCTTACTCATTCAACTCACTGCTGATTCATAGCAGCCTTGGAGGGCAGGGTAGAACTGACCCTATGAGCTTCCGAGACTGTAACTCTTTATAGAAGTAGAAACTGCCATATTTCTCCCATAGAGTAGCTGGTGGTTTTGAACTCCTGACTTTTAGTTCGCAGACCAACTCATAACCACTACCCCACCCGAGCGCTACCCAGTTTTACAGAGGATTCTGACTGCATGCTACCAAGTGTGTCTGCGTGACTCTCCACCTCACCTCCAACTCACAATGGATTCCATCCGGATGACTCCACAGCCAGTCAGATCAATGATAAATTGCGCACTTCCTTTTAGTTTCTTGGTTTTCAGGATGGCCTTTTATTGTCAGTATCTTGAAAATCCTCCTCTTCATTTGTCTCTGGGGCCTGGAAATATGACCCATAAACTTCCAGATATGAGGGTAAGTTAAAAAGTATTGCCAGGCAGTTTCCAGTTTAGACAATAGGGGCCTCATCCAAACAAAAGGTGTTTATACTTGTTTCGGTGGTTCACAGCAGCCAAGTTCTCTCAGTCTCCTCTTAGGTTCAGTAGGGTGACTTCAAAGACAAACAGGCACAATGCAAATAGTGGCTTCTGAAGGGGTCTGCTGGGTCAGTCGATTTCAAGGCAGAGAGGTCAGCTCAGAGGTGATGGTGACTGTTCTGTGTGGGGGTGGGGAGGTGTGGGGGGAGGGACTCATCCTGGTAGATTTTCTGAAGGTACACAAGATGATCATGGAGGCATATAAGGATGAAGTTTTTTTTTAATTGGAGAACTTCTAAAGGCTAAGAAAGTTGTACCAAGAATTCCCCTCTCCCCCCATCATACCAAATATAGTTACTCGTTCTTCAAGGCTAGCAAGGGCTGGCTTAGGAAGATTTCAGTGGCAGACCTCCCTCCATCCTCCTACAGCACTTGCCTTATCCCTTCAGACTTCTTTTGCCTTTTAAAATCAAAGAACATCATCTGAGTGCTTCGAAACTGCTGTTTCGAAGTGGTGTGAAGGGAAGAGCAGAGGACTCTTCAGGGATGGTGTGTTAGACTGGGTTGACTAGGGAAACAAATCCAGGGACATATATATATATATATATATATATATATATATATATATATATATATAAAGAGCTTTCCATCCAAGAGTAACGGTATATCAAGAAAACTTCCCAGCCCAGCCCAGACCTAGACCATAAGTCTATTATTAGCCCATAAGTCCTATACTAGTCCATAAATGTCTCCTCAGACTCATGCAGCCACATGCCATGATGCAGAATGCAGGAAGATCACAGGTTGGTGGGAGCAAAATTTTGTGGGTCCGAGGGTGCTGGAAGCATCACAGGGCTGACACAGGCCTCTGTCACATGGTTTACTCAGGTCTAAGCATGGCTTCCCATGGCTTGTCAACAGGAAGGTGAAGCAAAGGGAGTGTAGCCTGCCTCCAAAGAGAAAGAGGAAGTTCCCAGAATCCTCATGCGAAGGCCACTCCCACAAGGAGATGTCATCAGGCTGATGATTGACCTGATTGACAGACTAGACTCCATCCCTACATTTATGTATCAAGTTGACATGAAATTATGTAACTGCCACAGATGCGTTGGAGAGATGGAAACCCCGCTTTCAGATGTGCAGAATCCTAGATGGAGGATTTGTCAGGAAATAATCATTTCATATTTTGATCTCAATAGTCACTGCCATCCAGTCAATTCTGACTCAAAGCAGCCTTAAAGGACAGAGAAGACCGGCCCCTGTGGGTTTCTGAGGCTGTACATCTCGATGGGAATAGAAAACTTCATCACATCTGAATGTGTTTTCATTGGGGTGTGTTCAATCCAGGTGGCTGGGATTTTGTTGCAGGACTTCCCGACTGATCCTGATACTATCTGCCTCTTCATGAAAGCTGGCAGTTCCTCTGGTACTGTGTGTACCTCACTCGATGTGGGGTTTGTGAAAAAAAATGACCATTTTCAGGTAAGCTTACGTCTGATTAGAAAAGACTAAATTTTTTTTCAGTTGCTTTATATGGTGTATTAAACATGAAGGTTTCTAAATGAATAGGCATTCTATGCTTTTTCATCGTAACTATATCCATTCTGACATCTTACAGAACGTTCCCTTTCCTCATCCTGCCCTGTGTTAGTCCATATGGATTAAAGAAACAAATCCAGGGACACTCATGTGTGTAAGAGAACTTTATACCAAAGAGCAACTGCATATTGAGAAAACATCCCAGCACAGTCCACACCAAGTCCATAAGTCCAATATTAGCCCATATGTCTGATATACTAACCTATAAATTTCTCTTCAGATTCATACAAGACATCGAAGATCACAGGCCAATTGGTGGAAAGTCTTGTGGATCCAGTGGCAGTGGAAGCATCTCAGTGCTGGCAGGGGTCTCCACGTGGCTCCTCCAGCTTCAGGACTCTGGCTCCATCAGCGTAGTTCCAAGTGGCTTGTCAATAGAAAAGTCTCACAGGAAGATAAGCAGAGTGTGTCTGGTCTCCAGGGAGCTATTTATCTCCATGCCTCCAAATGAGGTCATTAAGCTGTGACCTGATTAACAGGCTAGACTCCACCCCTTCTTCAAGTTGACAGTGGTTTATGTAACTGCCACATGCCCCCATGGAACTGAAAGAGCAAAGCTCCAGGAAGGTGATCCGTGAGGTGGTTTTGAACTGCTGACCTGGCAGATTGCAACCCAACATGTACTCACTACACTACCAGGGCTTCTTATATGAGAATGGAGTTAAATATATATGTCACATTCAACACTGCTGGAGCTCAGATGTTTCCATTATTCTGGGGTAAGGCTTGGGTATGGGTAGTTTTTTGCTTTGTTTTGTTTTTAAATTTGCTAGGCCTGATCCAGAACACTCTTTTTTGGCCTTTCAAGTTTTATTTTCATGTTTTTTTTAAACCATTTTATTGGGAGCTCTTACAGCTATTATAACATTCAGTACTTCATCTGTATCACATGCATTTGCACACATGTTGCCACATACATTTCCAAACATTTTCCATTGAAGCCCTTGGTATAAGCTCCTCTTTCCCCTTCCCCACCTTTTTTGTAAATGAATCATCTTATTGGGTTCTCATACACCTCCCCTCAAGATCCATACATACATCAATTGTATGCAGATCTCAGTTGCACACTTGGTGTCATCATCACTCTCAATACATCCTCCCTCCACTTAGGCCCCCAGTTCCAGCTCTCCATATTTCCCTTCCTCCCTCCACCCCATGAACCTTTAATAATTTACTATTTCATACAGTACACTGTCCAATGTGTCCCTTCACTCACTTCCCTGTGAGAAGAGGTTATATGTAGATCCCTGAAATTAGTTCCCCCTTTCTACTCCACCATCCCTCCACCCTCCCAGTATCACCACTCCCATCACTCGTCCTGAGGGAATATCTATCCTAAATTCCCCATGTTTCCGACTCCAGTGTACATCCCCTGTTCTAGTTGGTCTTGTGTCTGGTAGAACCGGGAGCATGATAGTGGGTGGGAGGAAGCATTTGAGAACTAGAGGAGAGATGCACATTTCATTGTTACTACACTGTACTTTAACTGGCTCATCTCCTCCCTGCAACCCCTCTGTAAGAGGATGTCACTTTACTTATTGATGGACTTTGGGTCACCAATCTGTACTCCCCCTATTTATAACCAGAACACTTTTATATCGACCTATCTAATCTATCTACCTACCTCCCTATCTCTAGGCCGATCTATCCTATTAGATGAAGCTCGGGACTCTGGTGGTACAGTGCTATACATTGGGCTGTGATCTGTGTGGTCGGCAGTTCGAAACCATCTGCAGCTCAGAGAGAGCAAGACTAGGCCTTGGACTCCCGTAAACAGTTACATTTCAGAAACCCACAGGGGGTCACGATGAATCAGCACTGATTCCACGCCAGTGAGCTTGGCTGGTTTACTGACTGAGGAGTCCTGGTGGAGTAGTGGTTATGAGTTGGGCCCCCGAAACCAATTGCAAGGTCAGCAGTTCAAAACCACCAGCCAACTCCATGGAGACAGAGGAAGCTTTCTCCTCTACTTAAAAAGTAGAAACTTCCAGGGGCAGTTCTACTCTGTCCTCTGGGCTTTCTGTGGGCGAGAATCGACTTCCTGGCAGCGAGTTCAGTTTTGGGAGAGGCCCTGCCCAACTGCCATCAAGCCCATTCGGACTCATAGGGACTCTGTGTATAGATCAGAGCAGAACTGCTCTGCAGGCTGTAAACCTTTACGGGCGCAGAGTAATCGAGCTTCTGGGGAGTAGCTGGTGGGCTTGAACTACAACCCTCGGCAGTTAGAAGGCCAATGCCTAACCCACTGTGCCGCTGGGATCCTTTTGCGTTTTCACACTTGCTTCCCACACTTGCCCCTTTGCTCTCTTTGTCCCTTATTCCCTACCTCGTGTCCTCTCCCTTTTTGCAGTTCCAGTCCACAGCATCCCCTGGGACACTTTAAACTCCCTCAGGTGATTATAATTAGCAGCAAAGAGTGAGGCCGGGCAGGGTCCTCTGAACAGCAGCGTTAAGAAGCACTTGTTTCACGACTAGCACTCAGGTGCGTGTGACACTACCAGGTGACAGGCCCTTTACATGCCTTTCCAGCTCACAACAATCCCGTTAAATACATCAGCTGCTGTTCAGTTGATTCTGCCCCATGGTAATCCCCTGGGTTTCAGAGCAGAACTGCACTGCATGGCTGCTTTGTCACCAGGTCTCTTCTGAGGTCCCTGGTGGACCTGAACTGCCAACCTTTCGGCTAGCAGCTGAGCACACGAACTGCACCAGATAGGGATCCCCAAGAGGATATCGAGGCTGTCTCTAGAGATGACATAATCCACTGGAAGTCACAGAGCTGGGAGATGGTGGTGCCAAGTTTGACCCCATGTCCACAGGCCAGTGTCAAGAGAATGGGAGGAATGTGAGTTGATTGGGGAGGACTTCTTTATTCCCCTAACTGCAGTGGTTGCAATTCCTCTCATGCTCATTCCTTTGGGTTCCTCCTCTCCTAGAGCTATTAAAAAACTCAAAAGCAAGCAAGCAAATCCCGCCTCCACCATCACCACCAAGTAAAGATCCCTGGGAGGCATTGCAGGTTAATCAGATCTTGATGCTTAGCCACTGAATGCCTGGTGTTTTGAAGGGAGGGATGGCTAAAAGGATGCCCAAACATGGGGAAAGGATGGACCGGTGGTCCCTAGACTACAAACAGACTTGTTTTCCTAAGTGTGTCTTTAAACTGAATTTGTAAGTAAGTTCGAACAGATGCACATGATTCTTTCTTTTTGAAAGGTTAGGATGAGTTTATTGAAGAGGAATACTTTGGGGGGGGCACATTTGATTCTTATTTGCTTTGAAACCTTTTTAATTATTTATATGCTGCAGGTGCAGCAAGGGAAGGTGAGAGAAATGAAGATTTTAGGGTTGGTTGCAAATAGGGGTTGGTTTAATCTTTTCCATCCATTGCCATCAAGTTGATTCTGACTCAGAGCAACCTTGTGGTACACAGAATTCCTGGTCCCTAGGGAATCTGAGACTGTAACTCTTTGGGGGAACAGAGGCTCTCCTCTTTCTTTTGAAAAGTTGTTAGAGGGGTTAGAACTGCTGGCTGTGGAGTTGCAGCCCCGCTCATAACCCCACCACGCTGCCAGGGATCTTTTCAAAGAGAGGGCTAGTTTATATCACTTTCAAGGGCAAGTCGGAGTTGTCTGTAAGTCGGATGTTTGTAACCCAGGGCCTGACTGTGATTTAAGGGTGCAGATCTGATATAATATCGTCATTCTCCCGCTGAACATCCTCTCACGAACCAGTCTCACCCTGGTTTCCTTCAACCAAGCACCTCCCCCTCTCTGAGCATTTCTTGTTTTGCTTTGTGGAACTCTCTGGAAGTCAAGAGTAGAATTCTGTTCAATCGGCTTTTCATTCTTTCTTTAAAAATGGTGGTAAAATATACCTAACAAACACATACCCATTCAACAAGTTGGGGGATGAGGTAAACGCTCTCCTATCTGAATTTTACAGATGAGGAAACTGAGGCCTAGATGAGTAACTTATCCGACCAGGTTAAGCTCACTGCTATGGAGTCAGGGCGGACTCGTCACAATCCTGTAGGACATCGTTGTAGAACTGCCCATGTGGGTTTCCAAGGCTTTAAAGAATCTGTGGTGTAGTGAATTATGCATTGAGCAGTGTGGATTTCACACCAGCAGTTCAAAGCCACCAGGAACAAGGTGAAGCTTTTTCTGCTCCTATACAGATTCGCAGTCTCAGAAACCCAGAATAAATCAGAATTGACTCCAAACTAGGGAAATTTGTTTTTTTTGTTTGGAAATTTGGAGCAAAAGCCTCCGCTTTCTCCTGTGAAGTGGCGGGTGGGTTCCAGCGATTCACCCTGGGCTTACCAGCTCACTGCACTGCAGGGCACTCACTGCACTCCAAATGGCAGATACCCCTACTTGAAATGTGCGAGAGAAGCGGAGGGGGTGGCCAGAGGGGCCCAAAACATCTGTGGCTGTGACTGCAGCTTCATAAAACCCTCCTACTGCCACCCACCTGACCCTACATACCCAAACCAAACCAGCTCACTGCCATGAGTCCATTCAACTCAGAGTCGCCCTATAGGGAAGACTAGAACTGCCGTCCCCCTTTGCTCTGAGACTCTAACACTTTAAAGGAGTAGACAGCCTCATCTTTTTCCTACCAAACAGCTGGTAGCTTCAAACTGTTGACCCTGAGGTTAGCAACCAAATGTGTGTAACCCGATATGCCACCAGGCCTCCTTCTCTGGAGAATAAAGCCAAACAGAAAATCAACCTCACTGCCACTGAGTCAATTCAGACTCATGGAGACCCGTCAGCCAGGGTAGAAAGACATACTTCTGTGGATTTCTGAGATATCGATCTTAAATTTGGCTGTAGAGGCTATCTGACCTAAGCAGGCAGCCTCATCCCACGCTGTTTTCCCTGGGACGTTGGTGAGTCTGAACTGCCTCTCTTGGGGTTAGCAGCCCAATGCCCTACCCACAGAGGCACCAGGGAAGCCTTTCCAGTTATGCAACTTTCCCGGCCAGACCTCTTCCTCTGCTGCGTGCCTTGGACACGGGTCTATAGCAGATTGTTTGGTTTACGCATGCATCCTCCCCACCATTTTCCTTCTGATTTATGCTTCAAATGGCCAGTTCATGGGTCAAGGAGCCAACTCAGCCTTAAGAGCCTAGGTTTCAAGGTCTTTTAAAAGTTGCTCATTTGATTCGGTCCCCTCCTTCGCCCATTTGGTTTCTGTTCATCTGAGTGGCCCTGGCTGTGAGGAGGTGCAGCTAGGAGGTGGATCCAGATCAACCTGGTACCTCTTTCGAGGTCAAACCTTCCAACAGGGCTCTCTTCATGCGTCCTCCTCGGGCCTCAAAATCGTCAGCAAACCCCAGGACCCCACACAGAAGCTCGTTGGCTGGTTTCGTTGATTGTGCCAGTGCAGATCAATCATCCACTTTCCCAGCACGCTGCGACTTCATCGAACTCACAGCGCCCCGCGGGAGGCGCGCCGGCCTCGCCGCCCCTCCGCCCCTCCGCCCCCGGGCTTGTTAATGACCCATTTGGCTATTTGCAACCGTGACTTGCAGTCCTGACTTGGCTAAGCCAGCCTCTTCTCAGAAGACTGCAGGAGCAGCCGCTTTCCCGCGCGCTCGCTCCTGGGCGCTCCTCACACGCCTGGCACCGCGCTAGGCGTGTCTCGGTGCGAGTGTGCCCGCTCGGATACCGGCGGGGACACCCTCCGTTCCCGGGACTGGGAGCCATTGCAGGCTGTGCCCTCGCGGCGGAGCTCCGGGAGGCGGAGAAAGGAGGCGTGGGGCGTCCTCGGCGGGGTGGGGGGGGGGGGCGGAACCCCGTCCGCGCCACCGGCCGGCTCCTCTCTGCCCAGCGCGCCCCGCGCCTCCCTGGCGCGCGCCGCCCGGGCCGCGCCCCCACTCCGCCCGCACGCGCGCGCACGCCCGCCAGCGCGCGTGCGTCCCAGTGAACGTCCCCGGGAGTGCGGCCAGCGCGCGCGCGCGCGCGCGCGGGGCCGGCGCGCAGGAGTGAAAAGGAGGCGGCGGCCGCGCCGGAGCAACAGATCCGGGCGCGGCGAGCACACCCGCTCTGCTGCTATGCGATTTTTTTAAATTGCGGGGACCTTCAGCACGTTCGCGAGGCTCGCATTTCCCAATGGCGCTGGCCGCGGGGCGGCGGGCGGCTTTCTCCTTCTCGAGATGGGCTCTGCCATTCCTGTCGGGGGCACCCGTGGTGGCCTGATTGGCAGTCTTCCTCCGGCGTTTGCGAGGCCAGGGGCCGAGCGCCGCAAGTAGCCCGGCCAGCCTCGAGAGCGGCGGGGCTCGCACCGCCCCGGGGGTTGTTTTTGGCCGCGGACAGGCCGTCTGGTGAACTCCGAGCTCTCCGCACGACACCCTGCGAGCCGGAGGTGGGTCGCTCGGGGTGAAATTGCGCCCGGCTGAGCGAGCCGGGCTCCGCGCGCAGTCCAGGCGGCCGGAGCGAGCGAGCGAGCGAGCGTCGTCCCTGCCGGCGCCGGGAAAATGGAGGCTGTGATTGAGAAGGAATGCAGCGCGCTCGGAGGCCTCTTCCAGACCATCATCAGCGACATGAAGGTAGGACTCCGGGGGCGCGGCTGCGGCGGTGGCCGCCGCTCTGACCTCGCCAACCGCGCCGCGCCGCCCCCACCGGGACGCCCGCCCGCCCGCCCGCCACCTGCGGGAGCCAGTGTCACCTGCTCACCCTGGGCGCGACTCCCCGCTGCCTCTGCTGGGTCCCCCGACGGGCGGCTTCCCCGAGGGCGTCTGACGTCCCCCTGCCAGCTCCCTGCTCATTGTCCCTGGGGACAGCCCCCAATCTCAGACCCCGGGGGGCCCAGGGCCCGGCCTCAAGTTTTCCATTGTCTGCCCCGGACTGAGTGTCTGCGATCCACGGAGGCTTGACGCCCGGAGCGGACACCTGATTCCCCCAGGGATAAGGTGGCAGCGCTTGGGGCGGCCGTGGTGGAGGGGGAGGCCCTGCCGGCCTAGGACTCCCCCACCCGCAGGCATGGGAGACTGGGAGGTGGGTCTGTCTGTCTGTCTGTCTGTCTCTCTCTCTCTCCTCTCTCTCTCCATGGCTTCTGGGTCTACCTGAGGGGCATCTGAACAGATTGGCATGTTCCATAGCTTATGAGGGCGTGCAGGGCCTCCCCGAGGGCGCCGCCGAAAGAAGTTCCCAGGGTAGTCTTGCAGGGCCACTTACTGGGCTGAGCCTCCCAGGACTGTAGCCTGAGGACCCCTTGTAAACTGTAAGCCTCCACCCCCCCCACCCCCCACCCCCACATGCCACATACACAGACCAACACACACTGCAGGTTTTCTCTAGAAAAGATAGTAGTGTGTGTGTGTGTTGGGGGCGGGGGAACAACACCCTGGCTTTTTCCTGCAAAGGGTGAGACTGACCCACGATGTGGCTTTTCTGGTGCATAGAACAGATCAGGGCCTGTGTTACTTGCTCATCCAAAGGAAATCCAACCACCAGTCAGCTGGCTGGAGGTGGGAATGGGGGCCGGTGGGAGCAGTGGTTTTTTGTTTTCTTCTTTCTGTGTGTATTTAGGGAGCTTCTCTTTGGCTCTGGCCCAGCCCCAGTTTGCCTCCACAGATCCGGGTAGGTGGCGGTGAATTAAAAGCTCGGCTTCCAGAAGGAGTGGGCAGCTTTGGAGAGCTGGAGGAGACCTGCTTTTGTCTAAGGTCTGCCTCAGAGATGGATTTAGGGCCGGAATGCACAGCTGTCAGGGCCGCTTCCCCTTTTTTTCCAACCAACTGCCACCTCACCCAGGGTGAACTTTTCCAAGGTGCCTCCACCCTGCGCTGGTCCATGCTGAGAACCTCATCCAAGCCAGCCGCCTCCTGCCTTTTGTCAGGATTTGACATTCAGGCAGCCTAGCCTGCAGCTGAGACCTGCTTGCCCAGGAATGCCTCTAGGCCAGCCCCCGTGGAATTAGATGGATTATTCACAGGCAGCCCCCTTTGCTCCTTGGTCCCCCAGCACATATGGAATTATTGAAGTGCTCTTTTAAAGGCAAAGATGGATGGTCCCACCATGGACTCTAGGGCATTATTTATTGTTCACTTACATTCTACACGCTGTGTAATCAGACAAGATTTGGTTTGAGGCACACATGGTTGAGTCTAATTACCAGGGGAGGAATTGGAGACTTGTTGGTAAAGTGTGTGTGTGTGTGTGTGTGTGTGTGTGTGTTGAGGAGGGAAATGGCCGATTCTAGGTCCTCCATTCCATCGAGGAACCCAGGGCCTCCAGTGGCTCTGCACCCACCCCTAGTCTGAGAGAGTTCACATCTGGAGTTTTCTCTCTCTTTGTTCTTGCTACCCAGAATCTAGGCCCGGTTCTTCCCATTCAACCAGTTTGAATCCAAAGCCCTGTCAGAAGGGGAACTTGCCCAAGTTGAGGGGCTGGGGGGTGGGTGTCATCTGCGTACCCCCTGCCAGCCTGTGGCTGCCCTGGAAGGAAATGCTGGCTGGGGGGATTTGTGACTCTGAGGTGTTCTGTGCCCTCTGTGAGGGTCTAGTTACAAATAAAGACTTTTCTTTTTCTTTCAGCCACAGCTTCATGGAGATGTTTCCTATATCATATAATTCACCCATTTTAAAGTAACAATTAAGAGGCTTTTTGTATATTCTTAGCCCTACAAGTCACAGAGATCTAATTTCATTTCAGAACACTTATCACCCCAGAAAGAAAACCCATCACCATGAAGTTTCTCTTCTCATTTCTCCCCAAAGACTTCTTTTTGAATCATTTTATTAGGAGTCCCCAAAGACTTCTTATAATGCCCGTCCAGTGTGCCCCAAAGACTTCTTATAATGCCCGTCCAGTGTGAGTCTGGCTTGTGTGGCCCCTGAGCTCTTTCCTTGGAGTTCAGGGGAGTTTGCCCTCCATCCTATGGGGAGGTGTCCCTCCTTTTAAAGATTGGCTGGTTTGGGCAGATTAAAAAAAAAAATAAGAGCAGAAGATGGAGCAGTTCCCTGGGCTGATGTTCAAATTTTGGGGCAGCGGGGAACTCGGTAAGATCAATTCTGGTTCCCACCAGTGTTGATGCTAAAGGTAGTGGCTGAATATTTTCCTGATAGTTTCACCGTCAAAGTCTTCCTAGCTTAGATGGCTGTGGCGTTCAAAGGGCACTTCCTGGATCTTTGGCATATAGGCAAAGCAGCGTAAACTCTGCATATGCATGAAGCAATGCAAGTGGCTTTTCATATCTGACGTCAGCGGACTTGCGAATGGCCTGCTTGTCCTCATTTTCTGTCCTGTGAATGCCCCTGATGGGTTTTTAATTATTTGGGTCGCTTCTCTCTCTCTCTCTCTCTCTCTCTGTGTGTGTGTGTGTGTGTACAAGCCTCATTTGGGAAACCCATTTGGAAGTGCCATCCTGACAGAATTTTTTGGTGTGCTTGTTAGATGGGGTGGTGTGGACTGGGGTGAAAGAAGAAAAAAAATGGTTTCATTCGTAACATGTGCCTCCTTACAGTGTATGGCGGTGCCATTAGCAGCACAGGAAGGGAGTACGTTTCCTCTTTGGAGGCAAAAAAAAAAAAAAAGGAAAAAACAAAAACAAAAATTCAAATGGATTTCAAGGCCCAACCTTGTCTGCTTTCCAAAAGCACAGAATCTCAAGACATGCCACAACCCAAGGGAATTCTCTCCACTGTCTCCGAATGATACTTCATCTGGCTAAAGGGTGTGTTTTATCCTTTTTTTTTTTTTTTTTTGGTGGGTGGGGGGTGTGTATAGGGTGCAGGAGAAACCTTCATTTGTCTTCCTGGAGGCCAGCAGCAGCTGCTAAAGAACTTAGTGATCCCAGGAGGAGAAAGCAGCCTGGTGTTTTTTTCCTGTCTTCCACCCTGCTGTGGTGGTGGTCACTAATGAATGGCCGTGTGTAAAATCACTTAGCAGTGTCCTGTCGGGAAACCAACCAGTCCCCTTGTCCATGGCTCTTTGGTGATCGTGGGCCCTGGAGAAAAGGAGAACTGAGACGCTCCATGGCTGGTGAGAAGGGCCAGGGATTGCCCAGAACCAACAAACACACAACCCCCCTGACTGTTGTTGAGTCCCTTTTGACTCACAGCTAGCAGCAAAGGGTTTGGCTACTCTGCCACCAGGGGTCCTGTGGGCCACCCACCGCCGCCACAAAGAGACAGAACCCCAAATATCACTGCCGACTCAGTGACCCTATAGGACAGAGTTGAATTGTCCCTCTGGGTTTCTCAGCTTGCAGCATTTTACAGGAGTAGAAGGAGCTCCAGCGGTGGTTTCGAACTGCTAGCCTTGTGATTAACAGCCCCATGTGTGACCCACCATGGTACCGGGACTCTTGACCAGGGTGCTGTCACCCAGAAGTGACTGGTTTGAAGGCCAGTGGACCGACTTCTGATGTCTGCACGATGCCGACTGCACTGAGGGAGGTTCTGGAACCTTCAGAGATGGGCTTCTTCAAACTCCACTCACGACTTTCAAGCTTGTTCCACTCACAGTGACCCTGTAGAACAGGGTAGCGCTTTCTCTGTGAGCTTCTGAGACTAGAACTCTCGACAGGAGTAGGAAGTCTTGTCTTTCTCCTAAGACGTGGCCGTTGATGCCGCAAACGGCGCATTAGTGCCCTGGCTGGGGTTTTATTTTGGAAAGCCATTTCTTGTTGTTGTTGAAAATAGGTTTAAGGGAACCTGTCCCAGTTCAGCAATTTCTACCTGTGCAGTTGGGGGGGAGGTGGATGGTGTTCTTTGTCCTTGGGCAGTCTTGCTCACCCCGCTTCTCTGATTGTTGCCCCAATGGACACAGACTTGCTGGCTTAGCTTATCAAACCTTTCAGGTTGCTGTTGTCAAGTTGGTCCCACGCGATGGGTCTCCAGAAGAGCGTGGTGCTCCCGTACAGCAATGCTTTTACGTAACAGGACCGGCGTGGAGTGTTGGGCAGTGGGGGTTGATGAACTTTAAAACCAGGAGCATCTCCGCTGCCCAGCTTGGGGGTCATTCACCCTGTTGGTGTCTTCCTTCCTCTAATTGTTAACTTGGTTTCAAAGAAGAGGGAGGGTGGGGAGGCAACTGGCTCCTAAAATCAAATATTGCCCTTGTTGCTCAAGAATCAGCCTGACAGGAGCTGATCGGGTCCTGGTGCAGGGGGACCTTTGCACCAGGTACAAAGAGAGGGCATGCGTTATATAATGCGACCGGATGAAAAAACGCCAGGCCACACCTGGAATTCTCCACCCTGCCTGCCTCTCACTTGAGAGAGGGGTGTCTTGTTACCAGCACCTGCGCCCAGCAGAATAGGGGCCTTATTCAGCTCCCCCCCCCCACCCCCACTGCCCGCCACCTCTCCAGGCCACCAGTCTCCTCTCTCCCTAGCTGGGCCTAAAATTAGAATGGCAAAAGGGACTTCTTGAATTCCATGGAAATCTTTTGTGGTTCAAAGGCACGTCATGATATTTTCCCTGACTTATCATAAGATCAAGAATGTGGGAAGCAGGTCCAAAGCCGGGGTAGTGATTTCAGGCTTATTTTTTTTCCCCTCCCCTGCTTTGGCCTGGGTTTCCTGTCAGCTGAGAGGCCCCCTGACCTGCTGAGGGCCTACTATGTGGAACCGACTGTGTGGTCTGTCAGCTTGTCCCAGTATGTGGCGAGCATGTGGCTGTGATGCTGGAACCTATGTCACATGCGAGCAACATGGTCCATGGTGGACAGGTCTCCATTGCGTTCTGATGTACGAGGGAGACAAGCCTGGTCATCTTCTAACGCAAACGGGTCAATGAAAACCCTCTGGGTCACAACGGAACATTACCAGATCGAGTGCAGGATGCTGAGCCCCCCAAGGGACTTGAGCAGACCCCTGATTATGAAGATGGCCCAGGCTCAGACAGTGTTTTGCTTCACTGTTCAGAGGGTGGCTGTGAGTCCGAACTGACAGAAAGGGCAATCAGCAGCGAGCTGTGTGGAAGGTCTTGGTCTAGGCTGTGAGCCCCCCTTGGTGCGTCATGCCAGTCTCGGAGAAAGCTTTCTGTCCGGGGGTGGGGTGGGGTGGTGGTACAGAGACCATCAATACAAGGAAGGGCCAGCTTGGGGAAGGAAGTCCAGCTTGGGGAAGGACGATAGTCTCTGCAAAGCTTGCCCTTTGGCGTCTTAAAAAACATTTCCTCTTAAAGAAGATAGCAGATGCCCAGCCAAGGCCTCCTCCGTCAGTTGCCCTATGGGAAATGGTCTGCTCTCTGTAAATGGTGACAGGGACATCCAGGCAAAGATCTTGTAAAGTCCAGCTGGGCTGTGCATTGACTTTTCCTGCAGCAAATGGCCGTGTTTGGCCAGTCTTTTATGACTTCCTCTGTTGAGGCCCCTGAGGAAAGAAGGTAAAGAAAAGATGTCAGGGACTCGGCAGCCAGGAACTCTCCAGAATGGGCCCTTGTTTCCCAGGTTTGGGAAGCCTTCGGCACAGACCAATCTTTCTCATGGTTTGTTTTTCTTGTTGCTGCAAATCTGGTTTTCCTGGTTTAAAAAGAAGTCATTGGGGGCTGGGCATGTTTTCTGTAGGGAAACCCTTCCCACATGATCTTTAACAAAATCAGTGGGAACTTGTGGCTGCCTACAGCGAGCCTCCCACTGTGAGGGAAGACCCCAGATGTCAGGAGCACATCAGCGCGGCTCTCGGGGGGCCTGGTAGGGCAGCTGTGTTTAAGTTTTGCATGGTTTGCTGTGGCGCAGCCCTCCCTGGGCTCTTCCTAGATCAACGTGTGGCTGTAGCCCGTGTCACCAAGGCTTATGTTGTAACTTCATTCAATAAGAATACAGGCCGCCCAGTGCCACTCGGCCATGAGATCAACAGCGAGTATTTTGGGGTGCATGGAGGCTCCCACCTGTCCCACGGAGACTGTCTTCTTAGCCGCTGCCCACTAGCCTCTCAGCCCATAGTTCCCTCAGCTCAACTTTTGCATCTTGGCTGGAGGAAAAGGGACAAGGCTAAGATGCTATCTGTGCATTTAGCTGGCTCCTCGGAGGTTGTTAAAATGCTCCGAAGGGGAAGAAGTTGAAACTATTGATCCATGTAGATGCATTGGTTATGAGTTTCTTGGAGGCTCCTCCCATCCCTCCCAGGGATGGGCAAGTGTTGGCAGGATCCCTTCAGGAGAGAGACCACTTAGATGTTCAGATCGGGTCTGGAAAAATGAGATCATTTCATGTTCCCCATTACTTCTCAGAACTGCCTTCAGGACACTTTCCCTTAAAACCCACACCTCTGGAGAAAACAAAGAAAGAGCCTCTCCCAGAGCCAAACAAAAGCCAAAGGACACATTTAGTGGTTTAGGCCAGCGGAGAAGTATTTGGGGCCCCTCAGAGAGGCCCAGTTGATGCTGTGAGCAGTTTAACTCGGATGTGCAGATGGCATGACTGATATGGCCTTATTAAGTAGCAAAGCAGAGAGACAAACGGGGCCAAATTAATTGGCCGAGCTTTAAGAAAGCCCATTGTGTTTCATTGCCAGTCCTCCCTTGGATTAGCTGGAAATTGCAGAAGATTTCATCTGAGTATGTACTATACACATAGAAAACCAAACAAAAGACCTCACTGCCATCAAGTCAATGCTGACTCACAGCAATGCTATAGGTTAGGGTGGAACTTGTGAGTGTCTGAGACCGTAACTTTTCATGGGAGAGAAGCGGTAGACGGTTTGGAATCGATGGCCTTGCAATTATCAGCCCCACTGGCTTCCACTGTGCCCCCGGGTTCCTGGACACACAATACCCGTGCGTCCAAAGGACAAAAACCCATGTGGCTCCTGATTCCTTCCAGAACCTCCCTCCCCTCTCCTTCTAGTTGCCAGTGTTTCCCACCTCTCCGCAGTTGGAGTGGGGCCTGCTGTGGGCTAGACACTGTGCCCGTCGTTGGGCATGACTTCATGCTGTCCTCACATCTGCGCCCACTTTACAGATGAGCAACCTGAGTCTGGGGAGAAGTCCAGGAATTAGTGTAAGACCACGGGGGGGTGGGGGGGTGGAGGTGCTTTTCAGACCTTAAGCTCGACGGGAAAAGAAGA
The DNA here is from genome assembly GCA_004026705.1 of Nesogale talazaci. Lineage (NCBI taxonomy): Eukaryota > Metazoa > Chordata > Mammalia > Afrosoricida > Tenrecidae > Nesogale > Nesogale talazaci. Next base: position 113,776 of record PVJH01003955.1, read on the forward strand.
CACTTAGAAACGATGGCCCTAGGGCTGAGCCCCGGTGGCCCAAGTGGTTGAGTGCGGGACTATGGCCTGCAGGCTTGGTGGTTCAAATCCAGCGGCGGCTCTCAGGAGCAGCGCTGGGTAGCTCCCACGACCACCAGAGGGCAGTGATGCCTAAAAAAGAAAGAAAGAAATGCCAGCCCTGGCTGCCTTGACCCTGAAGTCCTCTTTGCCAACCCAAACCCAGGCCACTGCTGTGAAGTCAATCTTGGCTCATAGAGACCACTGGGCTCATAGAGAACTGCCCCTGTGGGTTTCTTTTCTCCGACGAGCGGTGTAGGTTAGAACTATCAGCTTTGGGGCTAGCAGCCGAGCACTTACCACGTGCTTAAAGTGGGGTGGGGTTTTTTTTTTTTCAGTGACTTCCGTTTCCCCTGCCTGTGCCCTACAGGAAACTAACGGGAGGGCTTGGGATGTCTCTGGCCCTGCCTCTGAGCTGGCAGGAGTGGGGAGCTTGAACTGAGTGGCTCTGAGGATTGCTCGGGGAGCCACCTCCTATCCGGCGGCCACGTTTGTGGGAACCCTTTAGTTCACATGATGTCAACCTGTCATGGCTTCCTTCTCCCAGGGGTCTCCCACCAGACGACTGTTGCTCCCTTCTCCTCCAGCCCCCTGGAGTTGCAGAGGAGAGTGACCTTTTCAGGTCAGACGCTGGCCCGACCCTGTTACCCTTGGCCTCTGCCCAGGTATCCATAGGAAGCACATGCTGTCTGGCCTGTGAAGGCCCCAGGGCTGCCCTTAGAGGTCCAAAGCGTCCACTGCACCCCAAGGCTGGGCTACCCAAGAACCTCCCCTGCCCTCCCAATTAAGTGACTTAAATCAGTTCACCCAAAGTTCAAACGAAGCCTCAAAGACAGCCGCCTTACCTTGAACTTGTTTTGTGTCCAAGTCTGGGACCCTTGTGAACGAGCTTTCTGGGTTTAATTATGCCCTGGTGGTAGCCCTTTTCCTCGGGTTGACTGAGTAGAGCCATTACAAGTCAGTGTTTGGAGAAGTTGATGGGATCACCCGCCTCAAGCCCCTCCACCCCAGCCCCCAAAAGAAAAAACCTTCCTTCCTGCCGATTCTTGGCCTATCAGGCCAGGGACATAGTTTCTAAGTGTCTTTTCTTTTCCTGTCTCGCTTAAGTGGGGGGGCGAGAAAAGAAATCAATTGAGTGCCTTTTGAGCCGTGTATCTTTCTGTTTGCTCTCTCCACGAAGACTTTGGACTGCAATAAAACTATTAGCTCGCTCAGCACCAGTGCCTCTCGGGAGTGAGTGCTGGAGGTGGGCTGGCGGCAGGCTGTGCCCGGGGCGCTGGTGGGTCTGCAGGGGCCGAGGGATGAGTGGCCAGAGGAGCGGGTCTGGACGGCGTACCCTTTGGGTGTGGGTGTGTCGTGGGAAAGGGCCCCTTGGAATTTCTGGGGAGAATGCCTGCACTGGCCAGAGGTTCTGATTCCCGGGTCTATGAGGGCACTGGTACGTGTGTCCTCTAGTTCTCATGGCACGGTTGGTGGTTCAGACCCACCCGAAGGGCTGCAGAAGAAAGACCTGGGCATCTGCATCCAGGAAGGCTGTTGTCAGCTTCTGTTCAGTGGTTTGTGTTTGGCCTTCCTGGCTCAGAGGATCCCGGGGGACAGAGTTAAGGTACCCGCTAAGGTGTTCTGGGGTGTCATCTCTACAGGCCTTTTCTTGGGTGGAGCTGCAGAGCAGGTTTCAACTGCCACCCCCCCCCCTTCCAGTTCCCAACCAGGCACCCCCCAGACCCTCTTCCGTAAAGGTTAGAGCACAGGAAACCTCACTGAGCTCGGTTCTCCTCGGTAACACATGAGGTCACCGGCACTAGGAATCCACTCCACAGCCAGGAGTTCGGGTTTGGGGGACTTGCTGGGCACGAGGTTTCTTTAAAACCCCCTAGATGATGTTAGTATGCAGCCAGGGTTGGAAACCACTGAGCTCTCCGGTTCCCTGTGCCTCTGTCCCCAGTCTGAGCCCCATCAAAGCGTTTCCTCTCTCAGACCTAAGTCTGAATGAAAGCCCTTGCAGAATATGTGGCTGTTGCATCTTGATCTATGAGAATGCTGTTCAACATGGTTTTCTGCAACAGTGGATATTGTCTAATATGTTAACCCCCGTCACACGTGACCACTGGACCCTTGAAATGTGGCTTGTGCCACTGAGGGACTGAATATTTAATTTTATTCACTTATCATTAATTTAAGGAGTGCACAGAGGTTAAGCGCTCGGCTGCTACCCTGAAGGACAGCATTTCGAACCCACCGGCTGTCCTGAGGGAGAAAGACATGGCAGTCTGTATAGATTTACAGCCTGGGGATCCCTATGGGGCAGATCGGCTCTGCCTTGTAGGGCCGAGATGCATCAGAACTCAACTCCACAGCAATGGGTAAATCAATTTGCATTAAAATTGTCCCATGTGAGCAGTGGCTACCTCACTGCACAGTGCAGATCTGGATGAAACATACTTTCTACGTAAAATGAAGGCAAAGGGAATAGACAGAGTTGCTGTACCAAAAGGAATTGGTTGGCCATTAGATCAAGAACTGATGGCCTTAAAGGAAGAGGTCTAAGCTATACTAAAGATGATGGCAAAAACCAAACAAAAAGACCGACAACAAACAAACAAACAGACAACCCTAAGGCTCCAGGAATGGTTGAGATACCAATTGAGATGCAGCAACAAACAGATGCAGTGCAGGGAATGCTTCCTTGGCTGTGCCAAGACCATGGACAGCTAGCTTACCCAGCCAGCCAGCTGGAAGTATCCATAGTTGTACGCGTTCCAAAGAAAGGTGATGTGAGGGAATGTGGAAATGACCGGATGGCATCATCAACATCCCACACAAGTAAAATTCTGCTGAAGATCATTGAAAAGTGATTGTAGCAGTACTTGCCAGGGAATTGCCAGGAATCCAAGTTGGGTTCAAAAGAGGACATGGAACCAAGGCTATCATTGCTGACGGCAGGTGGATCTTGGCTGAACATAGAGAATATCAGAATGACAAGAGGTCTCTCTGAGAGTTAAGGCACACCTGACCCAAGCTGAAGTACTTGAGTTGCCACGTATGCTTATGAAATCTAGACTGTGTTTGTTTTTTGTGTGGAATAAGAAAGGATAAAGACCGATGCCTTTGAATTTACGCACTGACAAAGAGCAGTGAGTGTACCAGGGAGTCCAGAAGAACAAACCTGTCTATGTTGGAGGAAGTACACACAGAGTTCTTCCAAGAAGGGGGGTGAGACTTTGTCACACGCACCTTGGATATGGGCACAGGAGGGACCAGTTTTTCGAGAAGGCCATCATGCTTGGTCGAGGGTCAGCAGTAATGAAGGAGACCTTCAAGAACACGACTTGGCCTAGCGGCTGCAACCATGAACCCACACAGCAACAATTGTGGGGATGACGCAGAAACTGGGTAAGATCCCTTCTGTTGTAAAGAGGCCACAGACTGACCCTACCTATGGTTTCTAACAACAGCGAGTAAAATGAGTGCCTGCTTTGTAGCATGGCTTCCTGACCAGCTCACAGACCCCTCCCGGACAAACTCTCGTGGTACAGTGGTTAAGTGCTCTACCCCTACTGGAAAGTTTGGTGGTTAGAACCCACGGAAGAAAGAGCTGGAGATCTCTCTGCTCTTGTTAAAGACGATAGCCTAGAAATCCCTATGGGGCAGTTCCACCTTGTCACCCATGAGGTTACCATCCCACCTGAAGAAATTCAGGAGTCGGTCACCCCTGACTTTGTGGTGAAATGGATCTGGTTTGAATCACCAGGGGGACAGCAGTGGAAGCTCTGGGAGCCCCAGTCTCCTTTTCTGTGCATTGGGTTGTAGTCCAGGGCCTACCCCAGAGGGCTGCTCTGGTGAGGATGCTGATTTGTGACCCCGTTTACAAAGAGCTTTGAGCCGTGGATGGTGCCCGGGTCATGTGGGGGGAGCCCCTGTTGTCATCCTGCCTTGTCGATGTGGGAATAATGTGTCTCTCAAGGTGAAAAATTCACGTGGCAATGATCCGCTCTACCTCTTAGAGCAGAGGCTCCCCCACCCCTTAAGGAGCTGGACTTGGAGCTTGTGGGGAAGAAGCAGGAAGTAGAGACATTGAACGGTCTCCTTGCTGAGCAAATTACCCCTGAGGTCATTGTAACCTCAGCTGGCCTGGCAGGAGCTGTCTGCATTGGGTTCTCTGTTTCCAAACCCACTGTCTGGAAAGAATGGTTGGGGGAGGGCTGGGTCCTTGGTTAGGGTCCCCAGAACTGTTACTTTCTTGGTGGGGGATGGGCAGGGAAGGCTTTGAGAGATGTTAAGGGCCGGGGTGCAGAGGGACAGGATGAGAGGTTGCTATGTAAGAGGGTCTTTCCCAGTCTGTCTCTTTTGAGTCTCTCTTCTCCTTCTCCCCTGCCCCCCCAGGAGGCAGGGTGATGGGACCAGCAAAGATGTCCTGATTTGTCTGTGGTCTGGCTCATAGCAGCAGCAACAGAGCCTCTGCTTCTTCCTATGATTCAGCCCATTTTAGGTTTTGCCTCCTTGCTGAGCCTGGCATGCCAGGCCCATGAGATTTGACCCTACCAGGTCATCAGTTCAAACCCACCAGCTGCCCCCCTACCCGCCCTGGTGGGAGAGGAAGTCTTTCAACTCCTGTAAAGAGTTACAGTCTCAAAAACTCACAGGGGCACTTCTGTCCTGTCCTGTCCTGTGGGGTCGCTGTGAGACAGTATTGACTCCATGGCAGTGAGCTTTGGGTGGCCCCTAGGGACCCTGGTGGTGCAGTGATAAAGCACTAGACTGCTAACGGGAAGGTGGGCGGTTTGATCTGGCCCGCCACTCTAGGAGTAGAAGATTGGCAATCTGCTTCTGTGCAGGGTGACAGTGGGGGGGAGTCACGCTGTCCTGCAAGCTCACTGTGAGTCAGAATGGACTCAGTGGCAGTGAGCTGGGTGTTTGGTTTGGGGTGACCCACTTGGTGTCCCCTGCTCTCCAAATGCCGCCCCTCCCCCTTGGCCTCCCGGAGCTTATCTTAGGCCCATCAGTGTCATTGTGTCTCTGGCTGGGAGGCCTTTCTCTGCTGCTGACTCTAACCCCAGAAAGTGAGTCATCCTGGAAACTTCCCTCACTTGTCAGACCCTGGGGGTGGGGGAGGGGGCATTTCACTCTCTGCTGGTGATGGGGTGAGGGTGTCCTTCGTATAGTCCGAGTCACATTCCTGGGAACCCCGGATGTGCTGAGTGGAACTGCTTTGTGGCGTTTTCAAGACTGAGACCTTCCAAAAGCAGGTCACATCAGGGCTGTCTCTCGAAGGTGGTTTCGAACTGCCAATCTCCTGGCTAGTCATCAGGTGCTTGGTTGGTTAGTGCCAGCCTCGGCCTCCTGTTTCCTCTCCTTAGAATGGCTCTGCCCCCAAAGTGGTTGCTTTGGGGCTTTGAAACCTGGTTTGGCCAGGCCCTGGCCCCCTTTACTCAGGGCAAGTGGCTCAATCCATCCGCCTGGGCCTTGTGCTTCTTCTCTGTGCAACGGGGCCAATAATACTTCACTCCTGAAGATGTTAAGGATTACCTTGTTGAGGGCGTATATGTGAAGGGCATAGCATTAGCAAAATGCTTAGTATGGTCTCTCGTGTCTCTGTCCCAGCTCTCCTAGCTGAGGGGACAGAATAGGCACCTGCAGTAGTGGCACTTCGATGACTGTCCAAAAACCGTGTCTTCACTCTGATGGAGCAGGAGAGCCCTGAGCGAAGTGCTTTTCCTTCCACATGTACACACAGCATACACGATCCATAAGTATCTGGACTGCCAGCTCTGTGCTGGGTGACAGCCATCCATGAAGGAACCGGGAAGATGTTGTGTTAGTCTGGGTAGATCAGAGAAACAAATTCATTGACACGCATATGTGTATAATCTAAGAAAGAACTTTATATGCAAGAGCAATCGAATATTGAGAAAACATCCCAGCCCAGTCCAGATCAAGTCCATAGGCCCGAAATCAACCCATATGTTTAATACCAATCTATAAAGTTCTTTTCAGATTTATGCAACACATGCAATGCCTCTGAGTGCAGGAAGATTCCAGGCCAGTGGGTGGACAGTCTTGTGGATCCAGTGGCGATAGAGGCATCTCAGTGCTGGCAGGGGTCTCCACATGGCTCCTTCAGCTCCAGGCCTCTAGTGTAGCTCCATGTGTCTTGGTCAGTGAGCATATTTCACAGAGAGTGAGCCCGAGCCCCATCTCCAATAAGCTATCTATCTCCTTAGGGTCTACAAATCATCAAACTGCGACCTGATTGACAGGCGAAACCAGAGGTCCTCAAACTACAGCCTACCGGCCACATGCGGCCGCTGAGGATATTTATCTGACCCACTGGGTACTTTTGCCACCGCTGCTGTCCTGCTTAGCAGCCGACTCATCCCGGGCCCACAGTGAATTTGTTCATACTTTGTTTTTTTAACTATAGTCCATCCCTCCAATGGTCTGAGGGAGAGTGAACTGGCCCCCTATTTAAAAAGTTTGAGGGCCCTTGGAAACTCTACCCCCTCCCCTCTAAGTCTCAAATTGACAACAGATTATGCAACTACCACAGATGGCCTGCCTCATAGAGGAGCAGACGTGCAATTAGGATTCCATGTGGTCAGTGCCAGGGTCGAGGTGAGCATGAGATTGTGTGGGAGGGTCCTTGATTCCCTCTTGGGGTGAAAAGACAGAGTTGGGGAACGCTTAGAAGAGAATATGACCGTAGTTCTCCAGCAAGCATTTATATGGCAGTACCCATGGGCCGACAAGGTCAGAGCTCTGGGGGCATGACTGTTAAGTGTTCAGCTGCTCACCGTAAGGTTGGCAGTTCAGACTCACCCAGTAGCTCTCTGGAAGGAAGACCTGTCTCTCTGCTCCCATCACAACAACCCGCAAACCCCTGTAGGGCAGTGCTGTTGCCTGAAGTTCATATGAGCTCAACTTGACCCAGCGACATCCAACCGTCACCACCTTTGTACATGGCGATAGTCTCAGCGTGGCTACAATTTAATCACTCTATCTCTTAAGAACCCAGTCAGGGGGTCATGCTTATTAGCCCCCTCTTACAGATGGAGACTCCAAAGCAGAGAGAGGGGCGCCGTTGAGGGGGATGTGAGGCCACAGGGTGCATGTTCTTATCCACAAGGCGGGGACCTGTGCCTCACACCAGACATCTCAGTATTTCCTGCTCGGATTCTTCAGTGGGTGTATTTTCTTGATCTTTTTGGATGAAACGTTCCACCTAGACCTTTAGAACTCAGGATGAACCAGAGAAAATACCGTATTTTTTGGACCACAAGACACACCTGACTATAAGACATACCCAGTTTTTAGAACAGGAAAACAAGAAAAATAGGACCAGTATATTGAATGGTACCAGTATACTAAAAATATACCAGTATACTAAAACTTTCTGGGGTACCACGTCTTTGGACCTTAAAAGATGCATCCTCATTTTCCCTCACTTTGGTGAAAAAAAAATGTGTCTTAATAGTCTGAAAAAATACGGTACCTTAAACTCAAAGTTTATGTCCAAGCTTCTTCAAGGAACTCAAGGAGTCTCAGGTTCTGTTGTCTCCCCTGGTGCTTCTCTCTGTTACCTCCCTATTGCAGTGGCTACACGGAACTCACAAAATTCACCATCACAGGGTAGAAGTTAACGGGTTGTAATGCCAGTGTGAAGTGCTCAAGATATGTTTACCAGGATATGTTACAGAGTTGTTTCAGGTCTGCCAATAAATGTGCAAAGGGACATACCACTCTGCACTCAGCTCAGGCTCCCAAGGTCAGCAAGCTCAGCGTCCTAAATTTCGTGCTGAGAGACGCCCCACTCCACAAACCAGCCTCCCACCCAGCAGCTCTCAGCTTTCCTTGCTCCGTGGGCAAGCAAGTCCATCCCTGTGTTCCACGCTCTGGCTCCTGGTTCTGCTGCTGCTCCTCGGATGCCACAGCTGTCTTCTGGATCCAGGAGACTCACTCTGCAGGGGCCAGAGGACAGGCTCCACTCCTGGCCATTGCTGGTTATGTTTCTCAGAGGGCTCCTTTGACACACAGCGGGAGGACATTCCAGGGAATTCTGTTCATGCCTCACAGGTGAATCTTATCTTTCTTCCCCCACCTTCTTAGCTAGACCCAGGCAGGGAAAGGTGGTTTGGTGGGAGTTAGGGACTTTGTGTAGAAGAACCACAGCCAGTCATTCTCCGTCCCGGCACTCGTCATTTAAAGGAGCCTGAGATGGATGGACACCAGGCCGCACCAGAGGACACAAAGACGGCACCAGTTGTGAGGTGGCACGAAGAGACCAGACAGTACTTAATTCTCTCATACATGGGGTTCCCCGGGAGCCAGGACCAACTTGATGGTCCCTACCAACAACATGACCCAGTTAAGGCACTGTGGTGGCACTGTGGTTAAGCGCTCAGCTTCGAACCAGAAGGTTGGGGGTTCAGACCCGCCCAGCAGCTCTGTGGGAGAAAGACCTGACGAAGGCCAACCGTGCCCGTCCTCCTCTGTCACACGGAATCCCTGAGCATTGGGGTGGACTTGACACCTCCCAGGACACAGGTTCAAGACTAGCAGCCAACACGAAATCACGAGGTCTGTGGCTTTCCCTGTGGGTGCCTCCAACTTATCCGAGGGACAGGGACACGGGTGGGTTGTGAGACGGAAGGGTCTGGCCTTGGCCAAGGTGGCAGCTGCAGACCCCCGCTCCTCCAGGGTCGCCACAGTAACCTCTCCACAACAAGAAGCTGTGGGTGTGTGTGTGGGGGGGATATTTGTAGGAGGCTGCTGGAAATGCTTCAGGATTAGTTTCCAGGGAGGCCTCAGAGGCTGGCAGGCCCTCCACTCCTGCAGCTGAACACGCAGCCATTAAGGAAGTCTTTGAGTTTGGTTTTAATGGTCCCGCTTTGTTTTGAAGTGACTGTTTACCAAGCTTCAAAGCGATGGCATCTTAGGCAGGATGCGATCAAGAGTCTGAATAATTGGACGAGCTGCACTTCCCCACCCCCAATAGGAAGCAGGGAGCAGGGCCAGGAGTAGCTGGTGGCCCAGCCCTGGGCCTCCGGTCGGCTTCATGAGTGGCCGGTGGAGGCCCCAAGGTCCTCTTGAAATCAGAAGTAGACCAGGAGCAATGGTCCCCAGGAACCTGGCCTCTTTGATGTTGTGCCGGCTCTAATTAGGAACACCCTAATTAAGTCACTAAGGAGGCAGCTTTTCCCTTAAAAAAAAAAAAAAAGCCAGTGTTTTGAGAACATTTCATGAGGGACTACATCTCAGAAATTATGTAAGGAATATAAAGTTCATGGAAGCAAAGTCAGAAACTTCAGCTAAGAGAGAAGTTGCGTCTTCCCAGTTGATTCCAGAAGGGGCCAAGAAGTCGCACCCGTTTGGTCACAGGAGCACACCGATCATGAAATCAAGGACCACATGGCCCAGGGTGTGTCTGAAATGTGCCCCTTACTTGCGTGTGATTGATTGGACGCCCTGCCGGTGTCTACCGCCAGGCAGTATTCCATCAGTGGGAGACACCCATAATTGACCCGATGATTGACAGCAACTGGAGGGCTAGGTTTGGGGGAAGGGCTGGGGCCGGGGCAGTTAACAGAAACAAAGCCTTGCCCTCCTTGGCAGGGAGAGGGCCAGGAGGATTCAGTAAGTCAGCTCGCAGTGGGCTAGTCAGGATGCACGCCTGAGAAACAGCAACTGGCCAGGGCTGCTGGATTTAGATCGGGCAGGAAGGGCAGGCCCCACGGAGAAGGTGACAGTTGAGCAACAATGGAGGAAGTATGTGGATATCAGTAGAAGGATGTTCCAGAACAGGAGCAGGCCAAACAACAAGGATTGGAGCCCGTTCCTTACTGATTGGCCGTCCGGCTACTTCTAGGTTTTCCTGAATTGAAAGCCAACCAGCAAACCTCCGGCCATCAAGTCAGTTCTGACTCAAGACCATCCCAGGGGTGTCGGAGTAGAACCGTGCTCCCTGGGGTTTCCCAGTGACTGGCTTTCTTTCTTTTTTTATTTAGTAGTAGATTGCCAGGTCTTTCTTGTGAGGGGACACTGGGTGGGCTTGAACCACCAACCTATGATTTAGCTGAGCATGGGCACGGTGTGTGTGAATCAGAATAGAAAGCAGCAGTGCCATAAAAAGAGCCATTGTAAGTAGATCTGGAGCCCTGCTGGCATCGTGGGTTACATGTTGAGCTGCCAGCCACAAGGTCAACAGTTGGAAACCACCTCATGCTCTGCAGCAGAAAGATGAGGCTCTCTACTTCCCTCAAAGGGACAGTTTTGGAAAACTAGGGAAAGCTCCACCCTGTCCTACAGGGTCACCAAGAATTGGCACCACCTTGGTGGCAGCGCGTTTAGGTTTTGCTTAGTCGGTAGTGATATACTTGGATGACCATCCATCCCATCCACACTCACCTCAAAGTATTGCTCATGAAACTTTGGAAGCCGGGCTGGACTTCTGAAAGAGCTGGATGTGGCCATTCAGGCCCTCGATAACTGCTGAGGCCACAGCGTCCACGGGCTCTGAGGGACACGTGATGTCCTATCCAGAACCACGCTTCTCAAATCCTGCCGCAGGTGTTTCCCGCAAGCACGTGCGCCCTCTAGGGAGTCTGCGAAAATGCAGACTCCTGGGCCCGGTCTCAGACACATGTAGGACTGGGATGGGCCTCCACATGGGCAGTTTTAGCAGACATCTCGGTGATGGTGGCAGTGAGATTGCACCATGAACAGGTGGAAGAGGAGGTGGCTCTCGGTGCCCAGGTCCCCCAAAGAGCTTCCTCTGCAGCTCCTGGAACCAGTAGGAAGCATCTGCCTGCTCCCTGTTCCAGGTGAGCAGGAAGGCTCCCGGGCCTAGCATGCACCACCTACTTGTCCATACTGCCTTCCCTTTGCTAATTCTGCATTCACAGGGCTTTCCTCTCCCTTCCCTTCTTGCCCAGGAACATCTCTACTTATCCCCGGAGACCTGGGCTTTTGCCTCCTCTGGGAAGCTGGCAACAGCACCGCCTCCCAGGGTGTTGCAGGTAATTTTGGGATTGAGGGTCCACACGTCCGTTTCCCTGGCCGTCGCTGTCGTTCTGTGACCTCTGCTGAGCTCGGTGCCTTTTCGTAGTAGCTGCTCATTCGGTTTCCACTGTACGCTGACTCATTCATGCTGTGCTAAAGTGGAGTGCTGATGAGTCAATTTCAATTCATATTTGGATCATATGACAGAGTAGAAAGGCTTTGGGGTGTTTCTTCAGCTGTCAACGGGTCACCAAGTCTCCCCTCACGATCTGCTGGATCAGTTTGAACACTGAACTTTTAGTTAGCAGCTTCGGTCAACAGCCAACAACACTAGGCCACCAGGGTCCCTTCATTAAAGTACTCGTCACCAGCAATTATTGAGTTGTCTGTGTTAGTCAGTGACACATGTAAGCCCTTGTATTGTTTCCCTGACTCCCATAACCACCCTCTGATGGGTCGACTATTAGCATTATTTACAGACTCCCAGGACAGTACAGGACGGGAGGGACCGGAGAGTCGAGTAACTTGCCCAAGTTCTCACTCAGCAAGTAGGTGGGGAGTTGGGCAGCCCGACTCCAGAGCCATGCCCTTAACCACCAGGCCATGCTGCCATTCATCGCCCCCTCACTGGGCAAGGAAAGTGGAGTGCTTAAAAGACTTTTAAAAAATTTTCAAAAGCCACACACAACAAAGGCCCTGCATACTGTTGCCCTGTGGGTGACACTGGAGGACTCTCCTGTCACTGGCCATCAGGGCATCCTTCTGAGCATCTGGTTCTGCTAGCGGTGCTGTCCTCTTTGCTCCCAAGGGCAGCTGTGAAGATTGCAGAGTATGGCCAGGCCAGTGCTTGCCGCCAGGGCAAGTTAACAAGCTCGTCTTCCCGAGAATTGTTCTCAGTGTGAAAGGAAATGTGTGGTGCTCCATTCGTAAGTGAAAGGTTGGTATGAGGAAGAAGAGCCTGGTGATCTGCTCCCATAGAAAGTAAGCAAATCCCTTGGCCATAAAATTGATTCTGCCTCATGGAGACCATAGGAGACAGGCTGGAACTGGCCCTTCAGGGTTCCCGAGACTGTTATCTTTACGGAAGTGGAAGACCACATCTTGTCCCCACAGAGTAGAGCAGTGAGTTCCAACCACTGACTTTAAGTTGGCAGCAGAGAACGTCACCACTGTGCCGCCCAAGCTCCTTTCATAAAGATCACCCCCACTACAGAGCCCTCCGGAGTCGCAGCCAGCATGGTTTCATCCCTAGAAAAACCTAGAGGTTCCACACGCAAGTCACCGGAACCAGCGGAAGGAAGGATTCGGATACGAGATTAGCACACCACCATCTCCGGGGCTCTTCTACACCACCAAGGAGGGCGCAAGAAAGGAAATATCTACATTAGCCCCACAGAGTAAAGTATGTAGCTAGAAACCTAACCAGAAACATAAAACCGTAAGACATAACTGCAAGAAACCAAGAGCAATCCACAGGAACGGGAAAAACATTCCTTATCTGTGGACCAGAAGACCAAATGGTGTCAAAATGTCAATACTGCCCAAAAGCAATGTATAAGATATAGTGCATCCCCAATGCCAACCCCAACGATGTTCTTTAATGAAATGGAAAGACTGATTTCCAGCGTCATGTGAAAAGACTCACTTGTCATCAAGTCAGTTTCAACTCATCATGGCCCTGTCGGACAGGGTGGAACTGCCCTCTGCGTTTCTACGACGGTCACTCTTGATGAGAGGAGAAAGCCCCTTCATTCTACTGAGGAGAGGGTGGTGGTTTTGAACTGCCAGCCTTGTGGTGAGTAGTTCATCTTGAAGCTCTACATAACTAAAGCAGTAATGAAGAAAAACTAAGTAGAGGCCTCCTGGTCTAGGTAGATAGCCACAGTAATTAAAACAGCCCAGCATTGGTTCCGTGACAGACTCACCTAGAACTCTGAACCCAGTGGTAAACCCATCCATCTGTGGGCCGCTGATTATGGACACAGGGTCCAAATTCATTTCGTGGAAAAGAGATCATCTCCTTACAAATCTTGCTGGCAAAGTTAGATATCCAGATGCAGCCAAACAAATCAGGATCCATCCCTCACACCTTACACAAAAACTAACTCAACATGGATCAAAGGCCTAAATGTCAAAGCTAAAACTGTAAGATGGTTCCTGGAAGATACTAAAGGTTCAAACAATGGGAGCTCATGTTCCGCATGAGTGGACTATCGAACGAAACAAAAAATCCTTGAATGGCAGAATGTCAGTTGGGGAACTAGGATGCCCTAAACATTAGATTACTGTGCTCATTGAGAGACTTTACCAAAATAGCAAAAAGAGAACCGTAGACTTAAACCAACAGACAAAACCAGCAAGCTGTAGACACAGACATCTCTGATAAGGGTCTATCTATAAAGAATATATGAAATGTTGAGAAATCAAAAAAGGTATATAGGATGAATCTCCACTGAGCACCAAACCTATTATCCTCAATTTAAAAAAATGGGCAGAGGGCATGAGGAGACAGATTCAGATAACCAACAAATGCATGCTAAAATGTTCATCATGGGGATCCGTGAGAGACCTGTAACTTGGGACTAAAATAAGGTACTAATTTGTCCCTGCCAAAAATGACAGTGGTCCATGAGAAGAAGAAACGCTGGCAATGTTGAGAGAGAGAGGGGTGGTTGGAATCCTTTTACCTAGCCTGTGTGATTGTAAAATGGTGCAATCACTGTGGAAAACAGTATGGCACTTATTAAAAAAGCTGGAAATACACATACCATATGATCCAGCAATCCCACTCTTAGATATCCTCCCTAGATATAGAAGCACAGATGTGTGCATATGTAGGGTCATTGCAGGGTTGTTCACCATAGCAAAAAGATCTAAGCAGCCTAAGTATCCCATCAGGAAGTGTTGGCGAGACAGCCTCTCATTCATACATACACTGGAATACCATGCGATGACAAAGACGAGTGAAGAGTCTGGGACACATCTAATAACCTGGAGGACATTATGCTGAGTGGAATAAGTCCCTTGTAAAGAAACATATTGGATGGTCCTATTATTGTATAAAAGTTTTCTGATGGCTAACAAGACTGGGAGAGAGGAGATGAGGAACCCCTTTCTAGATTAGTAGACATGTGCTATTTTTGGTGGTGGGAAAGGCAAGAACAAATATGAGTGAGGTGAGTACAGTCAAGCAAGGACTAAGGTAAATAAAGGCACCAAGAAGGGGGTGCAATGGAGACAAAAAAAAAAGACACGAAGTTCAGGAGGAAAAGAGACGATTGGGTAAATGTTGTATAAAATACGCAATCTCCCAACAACAGTGAAAACACAACTGAAAAGTCCTGTGGATTTACAGGACCACTGTGTGAACATGGGGTTGCCATGAATTGGCATCAGCTCGATGGCAGTGGGCTTGGTGTATTTGGTGTCATGGGATGAACCACGTTGAAAGAAAGCATTCGGGATCTACTTTGGAAGAGTCGGCCATTGACAACTCCATGGAGCCCAAGGCTGCTCTGACGCTCGGAGAGTTTCCACGAGTCCCTCAACTCCACCACCACTGGTTTATTGGGTGCATCCCAACCAGACATCAAACGTATTGTCCATCCATCCTCAAGTGGACTCCTACGGGCCAGATGGTGCTGTGTAGAACTGCCCCCTGTCGCTTCTACAAGCAGCTGACCTTTCTCCCCGCTAACCTCCTAAGGATGAACCCACCCACAGATGCTCATCGAGGGGGTGAAAGCCTCGTGTGCATGTGCGTGGGGGGGGGGGTGTATCATGTGGTATGGTGTGGGCGTAGGGTGCTAGAAGGATTGGCCCAAAGAAGAACTAATCCCTAAAATACAGAAGCAGTTTGTTGATGAGCAGAGGCAGCTCCAGGGAGAAGTGGGTGGGGAGAGGCTCTGCGGTGTGGAATGAGGACGATTGTAAAGGTTTATGTAGGCTGTTCAGCTCACCCAGTGCCTGCGGAGGTTCATTGGTTTCATCTGGATCTGCTCTACAGGAGTCAACCAATGACACAATTGTGGTGGACCCTATTGTAAGGATAGGTTCCCGGGGGTGATGTGTATGATCCTGGATTTTCGTTGTTGTTAGGTGTCCATGAGTTGGTTTTGACCCATAGTGACCCTCGATGTGAAGCGGGACGAAGCACTGCCCATTCCGACCTAGTCAAAGAGCTACAGCTGGTGAAGCTCATTGCTCCTGCCCCTGGGTCAGCCCATCTTCTGGAGGTCTTCCTCTCTTTTCCCCTGACTTTCTCCCGCTTCACGAAGCATGGTGTCCTAGCCAGGGACTGGTCTCTTCTGATCACTTGTCCAAAGTATGTGAGACCAGGACTCACCATCCTCGATTCTCAGGCGTGTCCTAGCCATGCTTCTCTAAGGCAGGCCGGCTTGTTCTCTGACCGTCCATGTTATTACAGTATCCTTCACCATGCTCTGATCCAAGTGCATCGGTTCTTTGGCTTTTGCCTCGGTTCTTAGTCATTGTCCAGCTTTTCCATGTGGGGGCAGGGAATTAAAGGTGCACAAATGTAATGCTAATGATTGCCTACAAAGAGCGGTTTGGTGAAACAGGGAGCAGCCAGATTTCCAGGGGAGCTCTTGTGGTGCATCTGTTAAGCGCCTGGTTACAAACCCCAATGTTGATGATTCGAGCTATTCATCTGCCCACCCTCTGGCTGCACGGCATAGACTTGATGCTCTGCTCCCATGAAGATGACAGCCTAGAACCCCCTCTTAGGGCATTCTTCTCGGCCCTCGGAGTCGGTCCTTCCCACCACCACCAGACTTGAAGATGTGAAGCATCAACCAGAGGTGACCGTCACCTGTGTAGAACTGCCTCAGGTGCTTCTACCTGGAAACCTCCCTGATGGCTTCTAAACCCTCATCCTCCTGAACCTGCCTCGTGGCCAAGACCATGGGCCCTTGCATCTCCTCTGCTAAAAGGAAGGAAGAAAGGACTCGTGACCCGATCACACACTCGCCTCCACATTGCCAGGCTCGGCCTTTGC
This sequence comes from Nesogale talazaci, assembly GCA_004026705.1. Taxonomy (NCBI): domain Eukaryota; kingdom Metazoa; phylum Chordata; class Mammalia; order Afrosoricida; family Tenrecidae; genus Nesogale; species Nesogale talazaci. Next base: position 129,845 of record PVJH01003955.1, read on the forward strand.
TGAACTGACGACTGATCGGAATCATTCAGAGCTATTCTCTCCACAGAGAGAGAGATGGCTGTTCCTCAAATGGAAGACCATAGCATCTCCTGTCCCCTCCCCTGCAGCAACTTTGTTTACTCCTGAATAAAATCTGGGTGAAAATCTTTGTAATTCAACCCCAGAAGCTATCAGTGAACAGGGAGTCAGCAACCATGGGATAGTTTCTTTTGAAAAAGGACCAGAGGAACTTTGAGCAGTTGGTAGAAGAAACTGGGGTGGGGGCAGGCCCATCTGTGACCTAGGCCGGTGATTGGGTCTCCCTTTGTGTGTTGCAAAAGCTTTTTATAATCTGTCAAGCCCTATGGAATGTGAGCTGGGTTATTCATGACACCAAGCAGTGCACGGGACTTCCAGACGGGAGGCTTTCAATTCTGGAAGCTTGCTTCTCCCCGAGGCTGGATGAGAGGTGAATGAGGAAGAGGTAGTCATTTCCTGCTCCTTGTTTGGTGGGAGGGACCACTGGAAATAACCAAACCAAACCAAACCAAACTCCCTGACACCTAGTTGGTTCCGACTCATCGCAGCCCTCTGAGATAGGGTGGAACTGCCCACTGTGTGTTTCCAAGACCAACTCTTTATGGGAAGAGAAAGCCTCATCTTTCTCCCATGGAGTGGCTGGCGGTTTTGAACTGCTGACTCTGTGGTTAGCAGCCCAACTTGTAACCACTACACGACCAGGGCTCTTTGGGACTAATAAAGGGAAATTTGAAAGATGACAAAAATACTAAAGGGCCGGAAAAATTAGTGGAGGGGCAAGGGGAATTTCGGAGAAAGAAGAGATGGAGGAGAGTTCTAATTTCACAGAAATGTAGAGCACACACAATCTATTTTTATTTAAAAAAAAAAAAAAGGCAGCAGAAACCTAGTTGCAGCTGCAGCACCCCCAGGGCTGCCCAGGGTGACCTTGTCATCATGTGGTGGCCAATGCTGACTCCCAGAACCATTAGTGCCAGGAGGGTCGTATGGCACTGCCGGACCCCGGGGCCCTGTGAGACACCCGAGGGTCTGCAGTGTGGCCAGCGGGACTGCGGAGGTGCATGTTCCACTGCAGGGCCTGGTCCTGAGCCCAGATGCTAGCTAGTCACGAGTGCCTAATGGTTGGAGTAATTTGGATGCTGATGGGGGGCCCGGGGGCACAAGGGTCAGGTGCTTGGTTAGAACTCAACAAGGGGCACTCTGGGAGGAGAGACTTGGCCGTGTGCTTCTGCAAAGAGGACTAGCCTAGGAGCCTCCTGGGAGAAGTCCTGCCCTGTCCTTTCTGTAGGGTGGCTGACTGGGAATCAACTGGCCGTCCCAGTCCGGGGACAACCAGGATGACTCAGCCCCCAGCCCCTGCTGTGCAGTCCCTGTGATCCCATGGGTACCCTGGAGGATGGCCTGGACCGCTGTTCCCCAGGGTTTCTGAAGCACACGGCCTCATCTGTCTCCAGCTGAGGGTCAAGGTAGGGATGATGGAGCCCCACTCCCCATCCCCTCAGTCCCCAGCCCAGCGCTTCACCTGCCCTGCCACCCTCAGGGCTCTGGAACAAGGGTCCCCAACTTTAAATAAAGCCCACTCCGAGCACAGTTTTTGATGGCACGGTTCATGTACTGGTTCCCATCTCTCTTATTTCAAGCTGGCGGACCACCTCGTATGTCAGGAAGCAGACAGTCTCAGGCATTCAGCTCGTGATGTGGGGCGGGGCGGGGCGGGGCGGGCAGAGCTTGCCGCCCTTGGCTTAATTAGTGCGTTACAGTTACAAACGAGCCGCGGATGGGGGGAGGATGGATGGTGGAGCATCCTTTGTGGTCGAGCCGTCCTCTGAGCGGGCATATTGATTGCTGTCGAGGATGGGCAAGTGGGTGAGGGTGGGCGTGCAAAGCAACAACCATTGATTATCCCCAAGGCTGCCATCCGCTTGATGGACAGGGATAATTAGTGGATTAGGCAAGCCCCACCAGAGAATAAAAGCCCAGGCATGGTCTTGACAAGGGTGGGGCGTGCACAGCGCCTTTAATCTGAGGATTGTGGGAGCCCTTCGTCTCACAGGATAGGGTGGGGAAGGTTGGCTTTGGAGACATAGCTGGGACAGGCATTCATGTGCCTCAGAGAAGCACTATGCCCAGAGGACCTGAGGTCAGAAGGTGCCAGCCTCTTCTGGAAGCTTCCATGTTTTTTCCTTTCCCCGGGGAGGGGTGTTGGAGGGAAAGGAGGATCCCTTTAGTTACTGGGCATCCTGCAGACGTGAGGAGGAGATGTGGGGATGGGGGCAGCGGCAGCAGCTAGAGATGTTTCTGGGCAGTGCTCTACTCTCTTGGCTAGAAGCAGAAACCTTCCAGAATCCCCCAAGGGTGACATGACCAGCTACAGAACCTCAGAAGGACAGCCCCAGTGACCCTGGCAGGGATCCGTCTATGCAGAGGGTTTCCCTCTGCCTCATTGTCATGGACAGTTCATTTTCACAGGGCTGAGGGCCCTGACCACTGGAGCGCACTGCAGACCATCATCTTGTGACCAGTAGGCCTGGTGTGACCCGGAGGTCCACCCCCTGTCAGCTCCCCCAGGGCTTCCAGATCATCGGTGGACGTTGGTCAGACTCAGAGGACCACCGTCCTTCACCTGAACGTCCACGTCAGCAGACCATCATGCCTCTCCCGGGAGTTGCTCTTTCCGGATCTGAGATGAAAGATCCCTTCTCAGGCCTGCCAGGCCCAGGCCTGCATCTTCTCCATCGAGTCGCCTGCCTGTGACAGCTGGACAGAGGACACCTGAAGCAGAAGTGTCTGCCCCAGTGGTGGTGCTGGTGGTGGTGGTGCAGAGGCATGCATCGGCTGTGGAGCGTCCAAAGAACAAACGAACGCGCTCCTGCAGGACCCTCGGGTCAAGCAAGTTTCCGTCAGCTGTCTGAGCCACACGCTACAGCTCCCTGGGGGCCTGGGACTGGCCATCTTGCTGCTGTCAACTCCCCCAAATCGGGATGGTACTCAAGTTGCAAAACAAGACCGAGCTGGGCTTAATTTTCAGCCCAGACCCCTTCAGTAGAACCCTCTGGGCCTTTTGTTCCCGCCGCCATAAAGCTGACGCAACACCTGCCTTGTTGAATGTTGTGAGCTTAAGCTCAGGTGGTCTACAGCTGGGTCCCTCCCAATGTGCACCAGCAGCAGCCGCAGCTGGACCTCCCTTCCCAGGCCAGACCTGCAGCATCCCAGGCCCCCACCTCTGGCCAACTGTGAGCCGGGCCCTGTATTTTGTCCCACACCACCCCCCCCCCC